>JAJIBD010032238.1:0-46985 GCA_021461705.1 Cryptotis parvus
CCTGGGCATTTGTGTTGGGAAGACTTTTTAATTAATGTTTCTATTTCCTCAATGGTGATAGGCTTATTTAGGTATTGGAGGTCTTCTCTTTTCAGCCGTGGGAGGTTATAGGACTTCAGGAATTTATCCATTTCTTCTAGATTCTCATGTTTCACGGCATACAGGCTCTCAAAGTAATCTCTGATGATCTTTTGGATTTCTGTGGTTTCTGTTCGGATGTCACCCTTTTTATTTCTGATTCTGTTTATTTGGGTTCTCTCTTTCCCTGTCCTTACAAGTCTTGCCAATGGTTTGTCAATCTTGTTTAACTTTTCAAAAAACCAGCTCTTGGTTTCATTAATCTTTTGGATTTTTTTTTGGTTTCCAACTCATTGATTTCCTCTCTAAATTTTATTATTTCCTTTTTTTCTGCCTGGGTTGGGCTCCTTTTGTTGGTCTTTTTCTAATGTCTTCAGCTGTGTAGTCAGGTTATTTATATGGGCCCTTTCTTATTTCCTGATGAATGCTTAAACTTCCCCTCTTATCACGGTTTTTGCCATGTCCCACAAGTTCTTATAGTTGGTATCTTCATTTTCATTTGTTTCCAGAAATCTTTGGATTTCCTGTTTGATTTCTTCTATGACCCATTTGTTGTTCAGGAGTGAGCCGTTCAGTTTCCAGGTGTTTGGTTTGACTCCTTTTTCTGTGTATGGTTAACTTCCATTTACAGTGCATCATGGTCTGAAAAGATAGCTGACACAATTTCTATCTTTTTTATTTTATTGAGGTATGCTTTGTGGCTCAGCATGTGGTCTATCTTGGATAATGTTCCATGTGCACTAGAGAAAAATGTGTATTCAGCTTTTTTGGCATGAAAAGCCCTGTATTATCCACTAGCTCTCTTTCTTCCATTTCTTCCTTCAGGGCCAATATTTCCTTGGTGAGTTTCAGTTTTGTTGATCTCTCCATCATTGATAGAGCAGTGTTGAAGTCTCCAACTATTATTGTGCTACTGTTAATGTCTTCTTTGAGGTCTCTTAGCAGTTGTTTTATGTATTTTGCTGGCCCCTTGTTGGGTGCATATATGTTTGGTAGTATAATTTCTTCCTGGTGTACCTACCCCTTAAGTAATAAGAAATGGCCTTCGTTGTCCCTTCTAACCTTTTTAAGCCTGAAGTCTATATTATCTGATACTAATATGGCCACACCAGCCTTTATGGAGGAGTTGTTTGCATGGAGAATGGTCTTCCAACCTTTGACTTTGAGTCTGTGTTTGTTTGATTATTCAGATGCGTTTCTTGTAGACAGCAGAATGTTGGGTTCAATTTTTTAATCCATTTTGTTACTCTGTGTCTCTTAATTGGTGCATTTAGACCGTTGACATTGAGAGAGATTATTGTCATTGGCTTTTTGTGTCATCTTTCTTTTTTTTTTGCTTGTTGTGCTTATGGGTTTGGTCGTATTACAGTAGGCCCTTCAGTCCCTTTTAAGGTTGGTTTTGAGTCCATGAAGTTCCTGAGTTGTTGCTTATCCATGAAGTTGTGTATCTTTCCTTCATATCTGAATGTGAGTCTGGCCGGGTTAAGAATTCTTGGTGAGGCCTGCAGTTCATTGAGCCTTTTTCACAATATCCCACCATTGTTTTTGGGCTCGGAGTGCTTTATCAGAGAAGTCTGCTGTAATTCTTAGAGATGTTCCTTTGTATGTGATTTCCTTCTTTGATCTTGTTGCTTTCAGTATTCTATCTCTATCTATAGATTTTGTCATTTTAATTAAGATGTGTCTTGGAGTATTCTTGTTGGGGTTTCTTTTAGCTATTATCCTATGGGCCTCCTGGATCCTGAGGCAAGTGTTCTTTAGTTCTGGGAACTTCTCAGCAATTATGACTTTGACAGTTTCTTCTTCATCAGGGTTTTTCTCCTTGCCCTTCTGGGACCCCAATGATCCGTATGTTGTTTCTTCTGGCTTCATCCCGATTATCTCTTGTTGTCTGTTCGGTAATTGTGAGTCTTTTTTTCTATCTTCTGGTGTTGTGTAGAGAATCTTTGGAACTCGTCTTCGAGATCACTAATTCTTTCTTCAGTAGCTATTATTCTGCTATGATGGCTTTCCACTGTGCTTTTCATTTCATTTACCTCATTTTTAATATCTGTCATTTCTATTTGCATTTTCCTCACTTCTTCTATCATGTCCTCTTGTATTTTATTGATTTTGCATTCCATTGCTTCTTTGAATTCCTTATGAATCCCTTAACATTTCTTTCCAAAATTCCTTATCAGAGATGTTATACAACTCATTGGTATTGTTTGGCTCATCTGGACTAGTGACTTCACTCACAGAGCTTGATGGAATTTTGCGTTGCTTTACCATTATGACTATTGCTGGTTGCAAATGTGGGGTCTTGGGTGACTAGATAGTACAGTTAGTAGGTGTCTGGTCTGTTTGCAGAGTTTGGGTGGGTAGCAAGGATGTAGGAACCAAGGTTCACTGGTACCTCATGCAAGATAGGTAGTAAGAGGGTTGCACGGACACGCTAACATCCACGCGATTTTGAGTTTTGGGATGTTCCCAGAAGCACAGGGCCCAAGGGGTCGGGGTGAAACCAAGGCAGTTTGCCTTGGTACCCGTTGATGGAGTTTCCACTCTTCCTTGGGGCATCTTGGGTTCGCGGAGACACAGGAGTCACACACACACCTGTGGGGGAGATTGCTGCCGTTCCAGAAAGCGCAGGGACTACTTTTCGGGGGTGAAACCAAGGCAGTTTGCCTTGGTTCTCGTTGATGGAGTTTCTGCTCTTCCCTGGGACAACTTGGGTCCACGGGAGACTCAGGGGTCACACACACACACACACACACACACACACACTCACACCTGTGGGGAGATTGCAGCCGTTCCGGGAGCGCAGGGACCAACGGGTCGGGGGTGAAACCAAGGCAGTTTGCCTTGGTTCCCATTGATGGAGTTTCCGCTCTTCCCTGAGGCAACTGGGGTCTGCAGAGAGCGCAGGAGTCACACACACACACCTGTGGGGAGATTGCAGCCATTCCCAGAAGCACAGGGACCAACGGGTCTGGGGTGAAACCAAGGCAGTTTGACTTGGTTTCCCGTTGATGGAGTTTCCGCTCTTCCCTGGGGCAACTTGGGTCCGTGGAGACGCAGGGGTCATACACATACACTGGGGCAACTTGGGTCCACAGAGACACAGGGGTCACACACACAGACCTGTAGGGGAGATTGCAGTCATTCCCCCTGTGATTCAAATTTTGACTGAGTACTGGTGATCAAATGCTAAATCCAATAGTTATAAAAACCAAGTCAAGAAGAAGAGTAAAACTGTCTAGTACACGAAAACATTATCTTTGCTATAGAGGGTAGTGCCATAATCACACACTTGATCACTTGACATCCCGTTATTCATCAATTTGCTCGAGCAGGCGCCTGTAATATTTCCATTTGACCCGATTACGTGCCATTGTAACCCAATGGCATCTGATTGCTTCAAGAATACAAAGAGTCTCAAAATGTTCATTCAGGGTCTTGACGAAGTCTGACCATCTTGTAGGTGGGCGGCCATGTGATCTTTTGACAAACCGTGGGATCCAGTCAGTAATGGCTCTAGTCTAGTGGGTGTCTCCAAATCGCATTACATGTCCAGCCCGTCTGATTTTCAATGCCTTGCCAAATGAGACAGTGTCCCTGACTCTGGAAAAGAGACTGAGGTCGGAGCTTCTGATTCACTTGAATGAGGCTGATATTCCAAGCATAGCTCTTTCGATTCGTCTTTGGGAGATTCGAATAGTATTCTCATCTTGCTTTCATAGAGCCCAGGTCTCTGAGGCGTATGTTAATGCAGGGATAATGGTGGAGTTGAAGAGATGTGCTCGGAGCCGGAGGTTCTTTGTCTTTTTTAGCTATTTCGTTGATGCTCTTGGAAGTCATTCCATGCCGCTCTCTTCCTCCTCTGCGTAGCTCAGGTTTTAGGTTCGTTCATCATGCTGACTTCTTGACCTAGGTACACATAACGGCTGCATTCAGAGATGTTTGTTACATTAAGAGTGAATGGGGCCTCTGGAAATAGTTCATTTCTCATAAACCTAGTTTTGCTGAGATTCAGCTGTAGACCTATCTTTCCACTTTCTCGGTCGAAGTCAGCCAGCATTTGTGCCCCTTGGCTAATGTTTGGTGTTATTAGAACAATGTCATCAGCAAGCAGAGTTGGTTTAGTTGTCGACCGTCTATCTTCACTCCCCCTTCCTTCCGATTCTAATTATTGCATGATGTTCTCGAGGGTGGCGCTGAAGAGTTTTGGTGAAATAGTATCACCCTGCCAAACCCCCTCTTTTGAGATTGATAATCACTTTTTTGTAGAATGATAAGATCCTGGTGGTGAATCCGTAATACAGCTCACGAAGGATCTTGATATATTGAATTCGAACGCCCTGTTGGCTAGGGCTTCGATGACAGCTTCAGTCTCCACAGAATCAATGGCTTTCTTTAAATCAATGAGCGTGAGACCGAGTGGCATCCTGAACTCGCTACAAACTTCAGTGAGCTTGGTTACGGTGTGGATATGGTCAATAGTGCTGAAATCTTTCCGGAAGCCAGCTTGCTCACATGGTTGCCCCTTCATCTAATGTTCTGCCATTCCTGTTCAGGATGACTCAAGTGAATAGCTTGTAAATAACAGGCAACAGGCAGATAGGGCGATAGTTGCCAATGTCATGGATGTCTCCCTTCTTGAACAGTAGAACTGTCTTGTTGGTTTTCCAAGTTTAAGAAGTGAACTCCCAGAACGACCACCAACTGGGAACTCTTTGGCACCACTGTGGCAACATGGGAAGATACCATCATTGATGACATCGATGAAGAATATAACCGACTGCCTCAGCACCTCCATGATTGTGTGAAGAATGCTGAGAGAGAAAAAAACACAAAAGGATGCCTGTCTTCAAAAACTCTCCAGCTCATTCACCAAGCGTGGCAAGACGTGAGTCTCAGGCGACCAAATGCTAACATCCAAGCTTGCAAAACAGTGCAGAGAAGTTATAAAGGAAGACCTCAAAGAAAGAAGAGCAGAAATACTGGAAGATGCAGCAGAAGCCGGGAAAAGCATTTGCAATGCCCGCCTGTCCTTTGCCAACTATAAGACCAACATGACTCCCCCCAATGTCCTGATGGATCTATCACATCTTCCAGAAAGGCAATGGAGAAGATTATCCATGACTTCTACTCAGATCTCTTTGATAGCCACGCTCCACCTGCCCACATACCAAATTCCCCAGGATGGATATGTCGTTCCCAACATTCTTCCTTCTGAAATCCGACATGCCATTTAATCAGTAAAGAAGGGGACAGCACCAGGCCCAGAAAACGTCAGACCTGAAGACCTGAAGAATCTTCCTTCAGCACCCATCAATACACTGGCTCAGCTCTTCACACGCTACCTGTCTGAATGCAAGGTGCCTTCCCAGAGCCATAATACTTTGTAAAAGAACTAAAGTAGGTAGATCAAGCTGAGTAATACTAATTTTATAATTTAACTGCCACTTAATTGTTTATAATCCATGATACAGCCATACAAGTTAGATAAATATAAACATTCCACAATGCTAGTAACAGAGCATAAGTTTCTAAGCCCAGATTTACTAAAGAGCTGATATTAACCTCTTAAACTATCCAACTTGTTCATATGTTATATCACTTATAAAAGCTTATGAAAAGTCATGTTTCAATGAGTTAACTATGAATTATGGATTCAATGAATTACTAGTGGACTTATACAAATAAATAAGTAATCCTTACAGAGCGAGCTGATTTAGTGGTCATTAATTTCTTTTTTATTTTTCAGAAAATACTTGTGTGATTCCTTCAAATTTAATGACAACCTAGCCGAACAGAAAAATTTTTGATGTGATGTCTTTTCTATCTTACATATTGCAATATCATACCATTTCCTTTCTGCCTATAGTATTTTATTTGATAAATCGAATGTAATCTCATGGGGTTATTCCCTTTATACTTAGTACATTCAGGATTTCCTGTCTATCTTTGACTCTGATAAGTCATATTAATTACGGTGTTTTTTGATACACCTATTTAAGTTTAACTGTCTAGAGCTCTCAATTTTAATTAGTTCGTGAAACACTATTTTTAAATTTATTTTATTTTATTTTATTATACCATCAGGACATATATAATTACAAAGATGATCATGCTTGGATTTCAGTTATACAGTGTTCCAGCACCCATCCCTCCACCAGTGCCCATTTCCCACCACCAGAGTCCCCAATTCCCTCCCCATTCCCCAGCCTACCTCTATGGCAGGCTCTTTTCTCTTCTCTCTTTCTTTCTCTCTCTCTCTCTCTCTCTCTGTGTCTCTCTCTCTTCTTTCTCTTACACATTGTAAAACACTATATTTATACGTTTCTTTCTTTTCCTAAAATTCCTTAGTCATTTAAATTATGTCCCTGGAGACAGATTCTACAAAATAAAGTTAGTTCAAGAGACTATATCCAACAAAACCTCCTTTTCTTTTAGGAAAATCTCCTCAATCCTTTGTTTACTAATTTCTTGCCATCTAACAAAAGACTGATACTCTGCATTTCTTAGACTAGTGACGTTTTTCATACAGCTATTGACATAAAAAGGAAAGCGAATACATTTAGTTATTTCAACTATTCTTTTTTGTCTTGCCTTTGCAGCCTTGGTCAGTGATGATGTACACATGTCAATAAATGGTTGACTCTAGATGCACTTTCACAGTTAATGAAATAGACCACAACACAGAAGTCTTTGTGTTTCTACATCTTAGTGACTGGTTATAAAAACAATAAAACATCTATATGATCATTATAAAATGCTTGTTGTATTATCAGAATATTCCTGAAAATAAATTTAGGGTTATCCACATTTTAAAGATGAGAGTCTTAGAGAGAATAGGTGTCCCAAAATCACATATTAGAATTTCTTTAGGCTTGTTCTGGTGTCTCATAGAATTTTAACAAATAGGTTTGCAGACTAGCTTGCAAATCATTCATTCTATCTACTTTTGATATAAACAAAAAATGTTATGATATATATTTTATGATTAAGAATATTGTTATCAATGATTTAATAAAATTGAAACTAAAAATTCTATCACAATGATTTCATCTCAACATATTCAATACCCCGCCCAGTGCCAAAGGAGGAGATACTCGGTACATGTTTTTGAATTGAACTAGAGGAAAAATCAGTCATAACATTTGAGTACTGTTTTATACATTAGCCAAATTTTTTCCCTCTGGGTTACTTTCCTCACAATATAATGGTATAGAAATGCAAATGCAATAGAGTTCTTCTCCACACTTCAAGCTATAACTCTTCTTTCTTGAGTACCTCCTTGTTGGCTGAAGTTTATTGTTTTGGTTGAAGATTTTTCAGTAACATAAATATGAATACTTTCCATTTTGGCCTTAATCTTTTTAAAATTTTTTCTTTACATCAAAGTAAATAACAGCAGTACCTCTAATTAAATGTTTGCATATACTATAACAATTATCAGATCAGTATAAAGTGTTCAGGTGGGCATTGGGAGCCAGGATATCCCATGTATGTAAAACATGTAAGACATCTCTTTTATTCTAAAAAGTATTTGGAAAAGACTCTAAGGTAAAATGTTTTTAATCATTGTTGTTTTGGAGATATATATATATATATATATATATATACACACACACATATATATGTATGTGTGTATGTATATGTGTGTGTCTGTTTTATATATATACATATATATATATAATTTTAGGCACTGTTTTCTCCAACCTAATAACTTCCTCCTCATTACTTTGTGGGACTCTCTCAGAAGGGGTGGGTTGAATATTTACGGTAATTTGGAGGTAAATCGCACGGCCGGGTGTACCTGTGTCTTAGGCTCAAGCATTCCTGCGCTTGAAATACTCTCCTCTGAAGGGCGGGTCTCTGCGTGGTGGGTCCTTGTAGGCTGGGTTTCTGACAAGCCAATGCGTGTTCGATATGCCAAATCCAGTAACAGAAATGTTTATTTTCCTGACCCGAAAGAGCCCTTAATACAGCAGCAGTAAGAAAGGCAAACAAGCAGTGCCTGACAAAATTTCATGGCCATCCTAGGCTGCCAAAATAAAGAAAGACTAAAATGACTGTCTGTACTTTCAATGCACGTACACTGGCATCAGAAGCATATATTGAGGATCTGATGCTGCAAGCAAAAAAGGTCAAGTACGACATCATTGGTATTACTGAGACGAGGAGGCGCCAGTTGCATTATGCTGTATTTGACACCAGAGAAGAATTGTTCCTTGGAACATGCGACGAAAGAGGCATTGGTAGCGTTGGTGTCCTTGTCAACATGAACATGGCAGTAAACATTGATTCATTTGAATGCCTAACAAACCGAATAGGACGATTACACTTGAAGAGATGTGGCCCACTGCCAGCAATTTCTATCTTCATTGTCTATGCACCAACAACCACATACAAAGAAGATGTAATTGAGAAATTCTACATGGAATTGGAGGAGTTCTATAAAAAAGATCACACCTTCTTCAAGATCATAGTCGGTGATTTTAATGCCAAGATAGGACCAAGAAGATCAGCTGAAGAACTCCACATTGGGACCCATGGCCTAGAATGGAACGAACAGGGTGAGAGACTATCTGAGTTCATCATGTCCACCAAGACCATTCATGGGAACTCACAGTTCCAGAAAGCTGAAGCAAAACGTTGGACATGGGAATCTCCTGGCGGACAGTTACACAATGAAATTGACCACATCATCTTCCATCGACAGTTTTGTCTGTCCGATGTAGCTGTCGTCCCCAAATTCCAAACAGGATCAGACCACCGTCTCCTTCGTGCAAAATTCTACTTCCCGAACGGGGAGAAAAGGCTGCAAAGTTTAAGAAGAGAACTCTCAGAACGACCACCAACTGGGAACTCTTTGGCACCATTGCAGCAACATGGGAAGATACCATCATTGACGACATCGATGAATAATACAACCGACTGGTTCAGCACCTCCATGATTGTGCGAAGAATGCCAAGAGAGAGAAAGACACAAAAGGACGCCTGTCTTCAGAAACTCTCAAGCTCATTCGCCAACGTGGCAAGGCGCGAGCCTCAGGAGACCAAATGCTAAAGTCCAAGCTTGCTAAACGGTGCAGAGAAGCAATAAAAGAAGACCACAAGAACAGAAGAGCAGAAATACTGGAAGATGCAGCAGAAGCCAGGAGAAAGCATTCGCACTGCCCGCCTGTCCTTTACCAACTATAAGACCAAAATGACTGCCCTCCGACTCCCTGATGGATCTATCACATCTTCCAGAAAGGCAATGGAGAAGATTATCCAGGACTTCTACTCAAATCTCTTTGATAGCCACATCCACCTGCCCACATACCAAATTCCACAGGATGGATATGTCATTCCCAATGTTCTCCCTTCTGAAATCCGACATGCCATCTCGCCGGTAAAGAAGGGAACAACACCAGGCCCAGACAAAGTCAGACCCGAACACCTGAAGAATCTGCCATCGGTACTCATCAATACACTAGCTCGGCTCTTCACACGCTACCTGTTCGAATGCAAGGTGCCCTCCCAGTGGAAAACCAGCAGGACAGTTCTACTGTTAAAGAAGGGAGACATTCACGACATCGGCAACTATTGCCCCATCTGCCTGTTGTCTGTCATCTACAAGCTGTTTACATGAGTCATCCTGAACAGGATTAGCAGAACACTAGATGAAGGAAAACCATGCGAGCAAGCAGGCTTCTGGAAAGGATTCAGCACGATCGACCAAATCCACACGGTAACCAGGCTCATTGAGGTTTGTAGGGAATACAAGATGCTGCTCTGTCTCATGTTCATTGATTTACAGAAAGCCTTTTTGATTCTGTGGAGACTGAAGCAGTCATCGAAGCCCTAGCCAAACAGGGTGTTCAAAACCAATACATCAAGATCCTTCGTGAGCTGTATTACGGATTCACCACCAGGATCTCACCATTCTACAAAGAAGTGATAATTGATGTCAAAAGAGGGGTTCGACAGGGTGATACCATTTCACCAAAGCTCTTCAGCGCCACCTTTGAGAACATCATGCAGCAATTAGAATGGGAAGGAATGGGAGTGAAGATAGATGGTTGGCAACTACACCACCTCAGCTTTGCTGATGACATTGTTCTAATAACACCAAACATTAGCCAAGCAGCACAAATGCTGGCTGACTTTGACCGAGAATATGGAAAGATAGGTCTACAGCTGAATCTAAAGAAAACTATGTTCATGAAGAATGAACTAATTCCAGAGGCCCCATTCACTCTCAATGGAACAAACATCTCTGAATGCAGCAGTTATGTGTACCTAGGTCGAGAAATCAACATGATGAATGACCTAAAACCTGAGCTGCGCAGGAGGAAGAGAGCGGCATGGAATGCCTTCAAAGGCATCGAAGAAATAGCTAAAAGGACAAAGAACCTCCGGCTCCGGGCACATCTCTTTGACTCCACCGTTCTCCCTGCATTAACATACGCCTCAGAGACCAGGGCCCTACAAAAGCAGGATGAGAATGCTTTTCGGGTCTCCCCAGAGAGGAATTGAAAGAGCTATGCTTGGAATATCACGCCTCACTCAAGTGAGAGAAGGAATCCGGAGTTCTGACCTCCGTCACTATTCCAGATTCAGGGATGCTGTCTTGTTTGCCAAGGCATCGAAAATCAGATGGGCTGGACATGTAATGCGATTTGGAGACAACCGCTGGACTAGAGCCATTACCGACTGGATCCCAGGGGATGTCAAAAGATCACGTGTCCGCCCACCTACAAGATGGTCAGACTTCCTTGTAAAGACCCTGAAGGAATGGTTTGAGTTTCTTAATATTCCTGAATCAACCAGATGCCATTGGGCTACATTGGCATGTGATAGGGTCCAATGGAAATGTTACTGGCGTCTGCTCGAGCAAATCGATGAATAACTTGGGATTCAAGTGATCAAGTGATCAATAATTTCCTCCACCATTGTCCTGGTGTCCACTCCTTGCTCCCACGCAAACTTCATACCAAAGATTAGTTCTCTGTTTTTCCTGCCTTTGGGCAATAATTATTCCCCCAACTATGTTTCTTTTTTTATTTTTTTATTATTTTAATTTTTTTTTATTTTTACAATTATAAAGATATACAATTAAAAAGTTCATATTTGGGTTTGGGTCATACAGTGTTCCAGCACCCATCCCTCCACCAGTGCCATCTCCCACCACCAAGGTCCCCGGTTCCCTCCCCCTCCCCCAGCCCTCCTCCATGGCAGGTTCTTTATTTCTTTCATTTCTCTCTCTTTCTCTTTTCCTTTCCCTCCAGACTATGGATTACAGAACATACATTAAAGGGTTGTCATGTGTATCGTTTTGCCTCTATTTAATGCTCAGTTCTAGGTTGGCATTAGTACCCTTGACAATTGTTAGCACATTGATTCATTTTCTGTCTTACCTAGCCTCTGACTCCCACACATTTGTGATAATTTCCACCTTTGACAAGACCTCCTGATATGTTTCACTTGACCTTGGATATTGGTATCATAATATGTACATTTATATTTATGTTATGCAGATAAATGTAGTCATTCTGTATCTATCTCCCTCCTTCTGGCTAATTTACGCTAAACATAATCTTCTCCATGTCCATCCATTTATAGGCAAATTTTATAACTTCATTTTTCCTAACAGCTGCACAGTATTCCATTGTGTAGATGTACCAAAGCTTCTTTATCCAGTCATCGATTTTCGGACACTCTGGTTGCTTCCAGATTCTGGGTATTGTGAATAATGCTGCTATGAACATAAAAGGAGGGATGGTGTTTCCGCTGTGTATTTTTGGTTTCCCAGAGTAGATTCCCAGGAGTGGTATGGCTGGGTCAAATGGGAGTTCAATTTCTAGTCTTTGGAGGAATGTCCATATTGTTTTCCAGAAAGACTGTACCAGCCGGCATTCCCACCAACACTGGATGAGTGTCCCCTTTTCCCACACATCCACGCCTACAGTAGAGTGGCAGGATACAAAATCAACACCCAAAAGTCGGTGGCTTTCCTATATACAAGTAACGAAAGAGAAGAAAGTGATATTAAGGAAACAATTCCATTCACAATTGTGCCACAGACAATCAAATACCTAGGAATCAACTTACCCAATTGTGTAAAGTACCTGGAAAAAGAAAACTACAAGACATTGCTCCAGGAGATAAAAGAGGACACAGGAAATGGAAACATATTCCCTGCTCATGGATGGGGGAGAATCAACATTGTCAAAATGGTAATAGTCCCTAGAGTTTTGTTCAGATTCAATGCAGTCCCTATAAGGATACCCATGACATTCTTCAAAGAAATTGACCAAACACTCCTGAAATTTGTATGGAACAATAAACCCCCAAGGATAGCTAAAGCAATCCTCTGGAAAAAGAAGATGGGAGGTATTGGAATAAAAACAGACCTGTGGACCTATGGAATAGAATTGAGTATCCTGACACCCAACCTCAAACACATGATCTTTTAATCTTTGATAAAAGTGCAACGAGTCTAAAATGGGTTAAGGAAAGCCTCTTCAACAAGTGGTATTGGGAAAACTGTGCATCGACATGTAAAAAAATGAATTTGGACCTGTGTCTAACACCATGCACAAAAATCAGATCAAAATGGATTAAAGATCTCAATATCAGACTTGAATCCATAAAGTACATTGAAGAAAATATAGGAAAAACCCTCCACGACATTGAAGCTAAACGCATCTTCAAAGGTGAAACATCACTACAAAGCAACTAGAAAAAAAGATAAACATATGGGACTACATGAAACTAAAAAGCTTCTGTACCTCAAAAGAAGCAGTGACTAAGATACAAAAGCAGTCCACAGAATGGGAAAGAATATTCACCCAATACCCATCTAATAAGTGGTTAAATCCAGGATATATCAGGCACTGGTAGAACTTTACAAGAAGAAAACAACCCCATCAAACAATGGGGAGAAGAAATGAACAGAAACTTCAGCAAGGAAGAAATTCGAATGGCCAAAAAACATATGAAAAAATGCTCATCATCACTAATCATCAGAGAGATGCAAATCAAAACAACAATGAGATACCACTTTACACCACAGAGACTGGCACATATTCAAAAGAGCAAGAACAACAAGTCCCCTACTATGTTTCTTTATATGCTGAATCTTAGAGAGATCATTCTGTATCTGTCCCTGTTCTAATTTCATCTAACATGGTACTTTTCAGATCTTTTCACATAGCAGAAAATTGCATGATTTTATTTTTTTTAAATTGAGTTACTCTTTCATTTTCTATATGTACTTTTTTTTTATCCAAGTATTGGACCTTGGACTCTTGGGTTATTTTCAGATTTTGGTTATTGTGAATAATGCTATGATGAACACAGGATGAAATGACCTTTCTGAATAGAGTTTTTTGATCATTGGGATATATGCCCAGAGTAGAAATGCTGGGTAAAATGGGCACTTGGTTTCTAGTTTTTTGAGGAGAATTCATGTTGATTCCAAAAGGCCAGTCTAGGAAATATTGCCACAAGCAGTGAATTCGGGTTCCTTTTCTGTCACATCCATACTGACACTATTTTTCTTCTTTGTGATGTATACCAGTTTCACTAGTTTCAGATGACATCTCATTGTTTTGATTTTCATTTCTGAAAACTATCTTCTTTTGGAAAGGTATTTTATGGAAAATAAAATCTCCACAACTTGGACATCTTTATCTATTGCACTCTTTTTGTCCTTAGTAGAAATCTGGTAATCTCAGAATTATTGCATGTTGCTATTTTAGCAATTACTTGTTATTTTCTTATTCCAATGGTAATAATCTACATTGTATATGTTTTAGTTTCCTATACAATTCCATTATAATTTATTTACTATTCCTTTTGGGGGTTTGAAATCGGGGCACAGTCTGCAGTGCTCAGAGCTTACTCCTGGCTCTGTGCTGAGAGATCACTCCTGGTGGAGCTTGGGGTACATATGAGGTTTTGGGAATGAACCTAGTGGTCACATACAAGGCAATCACCTGTCCCACTGTGTTATTGCTATAGACCCTAACTATTTTCTTTTAAATCTAAAAAGAAATGCATGTGACTGATCCAGGTTTGATCCATGGATCCCTTATGACCTCCAGAGTACTGCCAGAAGTACCAGAAGTGCCAGAAGAGCACTACAGAAAGTATTCACAGAGCCAGGAATAGCCCCCTGATCATCATTTTTCATATCCAAATCTAGTGAATACTTATCAGTCTCTGTGAGGAGAAGATTGGGCCATACCTTGTGTTGCTCAAGGAAAATTCTTGGTTCTGTGCTCAGTACTGACTATTGGCAGTATTCAGGGGCCTTGTGTGGTGCTGGAGATTTGAAATAATGCAACTGCCAATAAAGACACATGAGAGACAAATGCTTACTACTGCCTAACATTATGTCTCTGGCCTCTTATTACTCATTTCAAAATTTAATCATACTTATATTTATAATAGATCATTAATTAAGTTTCACCACTTGATTACTTGATACTTAATATCCCGTTATTCGTCAGTTTACTCGGCGGGCACCAGTAACATTTCCATTTGACCCTATCACATGCCAGTGCAGCCCAATGGCTTCTGCTTGCTCCAGGAATACAAAGAGCCTCAAACCATTTTCTCAGGGTCCTGACGAAGAAGTCTGATTATCTTCTAGGTGGGCGACCACACGATCTTTTGACATCCTGTGGAATCCACTCAGTAATGGCTATAGCCCAGCGATCATCTCCAAACCACATTACATGTCCAGCCCATCAGATTTTTGATGCCTTGGCAAATGAGAGAGCATCCCTGACTCTTGATCACCGACAGTGGAACTCCAGATTCCTTCTCTCACTTGACTGAAGCATGATATTCCTAGCATAGCTCTTTTGATTCCTCTTTGAGAGACCCGAATAGATTTCTCATCCTGCTTTCGTAAGGCCCAGGTCTCTGAGGCATATGCTAATGCAGGGAGAACAGCAGAACAGTGGAGTAGAAGACATACGCCTGGAGCCAGAGGTTTTTGTCCTTTTAGCTATTTTTTTGATGCTCTTGAAGGCATTCCATGCTGCTCTCTTCCTCCTGCGCAGCTCAAGTTTTAGGTCATCCATCATGTTGAGTTATTGACCTAGGTACACATAGCTGCTGCATTCAGAAATGTTTGTTCCAGGGCCAGAGAGATAGTCCAGCGGGTAGGGTATTTGTCTTGCACTCGGCTGGCCCATGCCAGCCTGGGTTCGATCCCTGGCATCCCATATAGTCCCTGAGCACTGCCAGGAGTAATTCCTGAGTCCAGAGACAGGAGAAACCCCTGAGCATTGCCGGGTGTAACCCCCCCCAAAAAAAAAAGCAAAATAAAACAGGAATGTTTGTTCCGTTGAGAGTGAATGGGGCCTCTGGAACTAGTTCGTTTTTCATGAACATTGTTTTGTTGAGATTCAGCTGTAGACCTATCTTTCCACATTCTAGGTTGAAGTCAGCCAGCATTTGTGCTGCTTGGCTAATATTTAGTGTTATTAGAACAATGTCATCAGCGAAGCGGTGGTGTAGTTGCAGACAGTCTATCTTCACTCCATTCCTTCCCATTCTAATTGTTGCATGACATTCTTGAGGGTGACGCTGAAAAGTTTTGGTGAAATGCTATCACCCTGCTGAACCCCTCTTTTGACATCAATGATCACTTCCTTGTAGAAAGGTGAGATCCTGATGTTGAATCCGTAATACAGCTCACAAAGGATATTGATGTGTTGGGTTTGAACACCCTGTTTGGCTAGGGCTTTGATGACCACTTCGGTCTTCACAGAATCAAAGACTTTCTTTAAATCAATGAACGTGAGACAGAGCAGCATCTTGAACTCTCTACAAACCTCAATGAGCTTGGTTACTATATATATATGGTAAATTGTGCTGAATCCTTTTCAGAAACCAGCTTGCTTGCAGGTTGTCCTTCATCTAAAGTTCTGCCAATCCTCTTCAGGATGACTTGAGTGAACAGCTTGTAGGTGACAGTCAACAGGCAGATGGGGCGATAGTTGCCAATGTCATGGATGTCTCCCTTCTCGAACAGTAGAATTGCCCTTGGTTTTCCATTGGGAGGGCACCTTGCATTCAGACAAGTAGTGTATGAAGTGCCGAGCCAGTGTATTGATGAGTACTAATGGCAGATTCTTTAGGTGTTAGGGTCTGACTTTCTCTGGGCCAGCTGCTCTTCATATTCTTACCAACGAAATGGCATGCCGCATATCAGAAGGGAATATGTCGTTGGGAATGACATATCCATTCTGCAGAATTTGTTATGTGGGCAGTTGGCTGTGGCTATCAAAGAGATCTGACTAGAAGTCGTGTAGAAGTCCTGGATAATCTTCTTCGTTGCCTTTCTGGAAGATATGATCAGGAGGGAAGACATCTTGGTCCTATAGTTGGTGAATGACAGGCAGGCATTGCGGGAATGCTTTCCCGGCTTCTAATGCATCAGAACCGCTTGTGGCCACGTGGTTTATCAATAATGCTGTATTTAGAGGTGACTACAAGAGTATGCCACCCACACGGCAAGCCTGGCAAGCTGCCCGTGTCATATTTGATATGCCAAATACCAGTAACAATTATATTAGGTCATTCCTATGACCTAATATAATTGTTTGAGGCTCTTTATGTTCCTGGAGCAAGCAGATGCCCTTGGGCTTTACTAGCATGAGACAAGACATATGGAGATATTACTGGTGCCCGCTCGAACAAACAGATGATGAACAGGAAGATAGTGATAGTGATTCATCAGAAGAGTATTGCTGCTCTTTTCTCTTTTAGGTTGTCCTTTATTTCTTCTCTGCACTGCTTTGTGAGCTTGGACATTAGCATTCGGTTGCCTGAGCTCACACCTTGCCACGTTGGTGAATGAGCTCGAGAGTTTTGAAAACAAGCATCCTTTTGTGGCTTTCTCTCTCTCTCTCTCTCTCTCTCTCTCAGCATTTTTCACACAATCATGGAGGTGCTGAACCAGTAGGTTGTATTCTTCATCAAAGTCTTCAATGATGGTATCTTCCCATGTTGCCACAATGGTGTCAAAGAGTTCCCGGTTGGTGGTCATTCTGGGAGTTCTCTTCTTAAACTTTGCAGCCTTTTCACCCTGTTCTGAAAAGTAGAATTTTGCATGAAGGAGATGGTGGTCCAATCCTGTTTGGAATTTTGGGATATTCTGTTTGGATTCTCTACCCTCATGTGTAAAAGCTTTAAAGATTTTATCTCTAATTTTCAAATTACTCTAAGCATATATAATTACTCTCGCTTTTAACACTAGGAACTACAATGTTAACATAGCATTGTCACAGAACTAGTAAATATGGTACTGGGAGCTAGGAGTCATTCTTTTATCCTGTAACCTAGATTTCAAGCTATGTTGTGCTGCTTTACAGTTATTTGTGCACATTAATAGCTGAATAGTGTTATGCACAAAGCAATGGTGATGAAACAAATCTTTATTATTGGAAAAGATAAACACACATGAGTAGGATAGGACTCAGTGTCTTATCAAGAATTTTCTCTGTGTGTGTGTGTGTGTGTGTGTGTGTGTGTGTGTGTGTGTGTGTGTGTGTGTGTGTAGAAAAGTTATGCCCCGGTCCTAGAGAAGCTTTACAAAAACTTGTCTTAAAAGCGGGGCCCGAGCAATAGCACAGCAGTTTGGGCATTTGTCTTGCATGCAGTCGATCCAGGTTCTATCCCTGGCATCCCATATGGTCCCCAAGGCACCACCAGGAGTAAATCCTGAGTGTAGAACCAGGAGTAACTCCTGAGCACTGCTGGGTGTGACCCAAAAAAAAGAAAACCAAAAATTTTGTCTTAAAAATGGGTAGTCCATGGGGCCGGAGCTATAGCACAGCGGGTAGGGCATTTGCCTTGCGTGGCCAACCGGGTTCAATTCCCAGCATCCCATATGTTCCCCGAGCACCGCCAGGAGTAATTCCTGAGTGCAGAGCCAGGAGTAACCCCCTGAGCATTGCTGGGTGTGAGCCCCCAAAAAAAAGGAATAAAATGTTTAGTCCTGAGTTTCAGACACCGACCCCAAATTTTATAATTAATTGGATAGAATCAGAAAAAAAATTCATATTATATCCCTTTCATGGAACAAAGGAAGCTTCAAGTATGGCATTGGATTTGAATAATATTAGAATTCTGTGGGGAATGCAGTGTACCCCTATTATCCAAATCCAGCTCAAGACCTCCCCATTCCTACCTTGTTCTCTTCAATGAAGAAGACACGTTTAAATGCTTAAAATTGTCCATAGTGCTAGTGCATCCTGAATAAACAAAAACAATGAAAAATAATTTATACCATATTGTAACTTGACAGAACCTATCTCAATATATGCTTGCTATGAGTTGATTTTATTTGATTTCATATTATGGCCTACTTCTAGGAAGAACACAGAGCTTGTAATTTCAATTGCATGGCATTTTAAGCAGAACAGTGTCCTAATATTGGAGAGACCTAGAGTTGACTGTCAGGACAGGGTGAGAAAGGCTATTATTTTTGAAACATTTCAAGGACTAAGTGGATCTGGTAACCCCTATGCTTGAAAATACAAAAGAACAAGAAGATTTAATAGAGCTCTAATTGAAGACTACGGATTGTCTAAGTGGTTCTAGAAAAGCTATCAATAAAATGTTGAAAGTCTTAAACTTCATATTGTCCTAATATGAAGGACATAATTCCATATTCAGTATAATTTAAATCAAAATCAACCTTATAACATATAAATTAGAATTTATTTGACATTATGATTTACTGATACTTATTAGAAAAATATATTGTTACTTTGAGAAATATTTGCTATCCTAAAATAAGCAATTTTATTTTAGTATTTAGAGACTCAGATACATGGGGCAGAGCTGCTACCGTCTCTCTCTGTTCTCAGCTGATCATGAGGCACCTGGGAGGGAAGGTGTGTTCTAGCCCTGGCCCACCATCCCAATAGAGCCTTCCAAGAAACCAGAGAAACCCCCACACCATGAAGGCAGTCATTTTCAACATCCAGACTCCACAGCTCATCAGAGCTCCACCCAAGAGGAAAACTGATCCCTTCCCCTTCATCAGTAAATGCACAAGATAAAAGCCTACTACTGAGAGTATACCACCCACACGGTAGAGCCTGGCAAGCTACCTATGTCATATTTTATATGCCAAAACATAGTAACAATTATAAACCTCCTTCCCATGAGCTGAAGGAATGGTTTGAGGCTTTTCATGTTCCTGGATTGAGCAGTTGCCCTTGGGCTACACTAGCATGCAACAGGACATATGTAAATGTTATTGGTGCCCCTTGGAGCAAATTGATGAACGATGGGAAGATAAGTGATACAAAATAAACAATACATTAAAAAGGAAAACACTTTCAGGCTTGAACAGAGTTCACAGAGATGCATTTTTATTTTATTGTAATGTAACTTCCTCAAATTGTTGTAAGACTTGGGTTGAAGTTTAACAGAAACATTAACTTCTTGAATTTTAAAAATAGTTATTTACTAATAGATTTTCAAAATATGTAAATTTGATATATATCCCAATGCCATTAAATTTCTTCAAATGACAAGATGAAAAGATTATGGTTTAGTTTTACTGTATTCCCAACTTCAGAGATTTAAAGTATATGGAAAACCTCAATAGCAATTTAATTCTCAAGCACTTATGTAAAGTAGTATTCTATCTTTTCCTGGACTGATCTGGATTAAAGGAAATTAAAACCTCAGTATGAGAACATAATTATTTTAATTATGTTAGAGTTTTTTCTTCATTAGAATGATCAAATTTGATTACTTTTAACTTTAACAGATGGTGGTATTGTTACAGTAAATTTAATTTCCAGCTTTTTGAATTATGAACAAACATTTCCTTAAAATATTTCTATTTTGTTGGTATAATTCATACCTATAGATGATTCCTGGTTGGACGTTCTTTTTCTTTGGCTTTATTGTTAGAGGTAACATTTGAGGATTTGCTGGAACTGACTCATAATTTATCTCTGCATCAGGAAAGACCTATCTGTCTCACCTGTTCACTCTATCATTGGTAACTTAAAATTAGTAGCCAGAAATCATTAAACACTTTATATATTTCCTTAATAATAATCAGAATTTCCACTCTGGAAATTCCTAAATTTTTTATGAGGACAATGATAAAACTAAGAAATACAGGTGAGAAATAAAGAGACTGATACAATAAATCTTTTGGGTGATTACTGCAATCTTTGTTATGCACAGCTGCATCTTCAGAGCTTGCCTTCCACGACATGTATCCTTAGAGGGATTTTCATAGAACTACAGATATAAAGTATACTTAAGATTTTCTGAATTTAATTAAAGTGGGAACATTTTCTCCTATTCTTTCCCAAAATGTCAGCAGAATGCCATACACTGTTGAGTTGGAAATTGTTTTATAATTTCAACATTATGTGGTATGTTTAGACCAGCATTTCTCTTTAGTTGGTTCTTCTCAACTTGTTGGGATTTTTGTGTAATGGAAAATGTGCTATAAATTTATAGGTAGCCCCTTTTGATAATAGTCTGGATCCAATTTCTTTTTAATTCACTAAATAATATAATTTTTTATAATGAGAACTAATACTTTGTGAAGCTCTGTAGTTTTGCATATTATTTTGTTCTTGAAAAAAACTGTTTAAAACAAAATGAGAGCATATTTATGTCCATATATCTGGCATACTGAAAATACACTTTCCTAGAACAGATGATCACTAATTTGTAAAAATGTAAATGAAAGTTTTTAACACTAGTAGTTCAAATTGATATGGTGTGAACAGTGAATAGTGCATCTACTCTACTTGTTATATGAGGCCCTGGTTTAATTTTCCACATTTATTAAAAACAATCCAAAGCTGAAACAAAAAAAAACATACTATTTAAGCATGTTTATTATTTTGTTAATTTTCTGACTTAGTTATTAATTCATTGGCATGGCCACTACCGCTATAATCATTACATAAAAATTCATAGAAGAGAAGTGGATAGTTAAAAGGATAGTTAAAATATTTTAGCCTTCAAGAAATTTTGCTTTTTTCTCAGAATATCCTAAACTGAGTACTATTAAAAAATTTTTATAATTCAGATACATAATATCAATTATGTGCATATAGTTCAATTCAGAGATAGGAGAGCTTTTCATAGGTTGCAAGAGTTATGTAAGACTTCAGGGGAGAATGGAACATCATCTTTGTGGCATGAATGTTGTTTTTGCTTTGTCTTCTGCTGGACGAAGAGGCAGCAGCCTCTGCAAAGGAAACCCATAAAGAAGAGAGAAAACTCCAAGCCCCAGGTATCCTTCATAGCCCTCCAGAAAATTGAGGATAAAATTTATACATGACTCAGATCAGCACAGACCTACAAAATGATACTTTCAAAACCTTTGTTTTTAGAAATGTGGTTTCTTACATGATAAAGGGATTCTGATGTGTGAATAACATATTCCATACTGTTGAAATTGACTAACTTTGATCTGTCATGCATGGCTCCTATGTGAAGTTTCTTGGTGTGTGTTCTTTTCCTGGCGAGAAACATAGTCACGGTCAATGGTGCTAAACCCTTTCTGTGGCTGCTGGAAGGTCAAGTCATGCTCTCTTAAGATGCAGGAGGGTCTTAGAACAAACCTCCCACAATCTGTGCAAGTTGCTGTTTGTGTGGTTGATGTCTTGCCTGTGGTGCTCATGTTCATTCAAGTAATTCTGTGCAATTAACTGAAAAAAAACAGGCACTTTAAAATGCAAGAATTAGTTTGATTAAACAAACTGATTAAAAAGTATAGAGCTTCATGGATCATGTTATGCCATGGGAAAAAAAAAGCAGACTAATAAATCATGCCTCAAATTAATCATACATGCTGTTGAGCTTAAACATGGAAAAGTATATCCAGAAAGTGTTACTTTTACATTTCTTTTAAAGCTCTGTTAAATTGCTACCTCCTTCAAAGTAGGAAAAACCCAAAACCTTCCACTGAGAGTGAAATTGACAAGAATGCTTTCATGAGTATATTATATTAGGACATAAAGTTCTTTTTGATGTAAACATGACTTTTGAGAATCTGTAAAAGAATGTTAAACAGCAGGCAAATGTTGGAGTCTTGACACTAAAGAAGATATTAAGTAAACTTAACCCACCCAAATTACAAGGGGACTAGGATAAATCTAGACCTGGAAAAGAATACCTAAGGTTTACCTGCTCTGGGGAACTAATGTCTGAGTTGACTGAAGCAATAGCATTAATATGGAAAACTTCTGAGCTTTTAAAGAGGATGAAAATATAAAGGCAATTATAATAGGCTCACCTTTGAAATTCAAATTTTGAAAAATTTGAAGGGGTTGGGGATGTAAACATCACAGATTATCACTCATGGAAAAATACACTTAGACATGTAAAATTTTACTTTTCTATGAAAGCCAAAGTAAAATAGATATCTCCGAGTATCAATTTGATTGGTAATAGGCAGACCCATTGAAATATTTTAAAATGAACACCGATTTTTAGATAGTAATTAGTGTACTAATAACATGGCATAAATATATATGTACATATTATGATAACAATATCCAAGGTCAAGTGAAACATATATTAGGAGATCTTGTCAAAGGTGGAAATTATCACAAACGTGTGGGAGTCAGAGGTTAGGTAAGACAGAAAATGGAACAGTGTGCTAATAATTGTTCTGGGTACTAATGCCAACCTAGAACTGAGCATTAAATAGAGGCAAAAGGATACACATGACAACCTTTTAATGTATGTTCTGTAATCCATAGTCTGGAAGGGAAGGAAAAGAGAAAGAGAGAGAAAGGGAAAGAAATAAAGAACCTGCCATGGAGGTGGGCTGGGGGAAGGGGGAAGGGAACCGGGGACGTTGGGGGGTGGGAGATGGGCACTGGTGGAGGGATGGGTGCTGCAACACTGTATGACCAAAACCCAAATATGAACTTTTTAATTGTATATCTTTTTATTTGTATATCTCACGGTGGTATAATAAAATACTTAAAAAAACTAGTTTGGGGGGAAATTGGCTTCATGTCCAGTGGCCATCAGAATTTGGGTTTGGCTGTTCACAAGGCACATGCCTTATATCTTATATTATGTCTTAACTTCATTATTCAAAATCTTCTAGAGAAAAGTTAACTTTATAGGAAATTCCTGGTACTATTAAACTTAAAATTCAATAGCACAACTAGAACACATAGTTTTAATGTTGTTTACTCCAATTAAATGTTAGGTCATTATAAATATTCTCATAGTTTTAAAATTCTTTCATCTTGCAGCAAATATTTTTCAGAATTTGAGGAAGATATATATCAAGAAGTTATCGTGATAGATTAATGCCTCTGGTTTCAAAATAGAGCCCAGGTTTAACCCTATAAAGCCACCTTGATTTTACTGTCAAAAGAGAGTTATAGCCTAGGTTAGTGAGTTAACCCCAACGAAATTCTTCTTGGCACTAAAAACAGTGAATCTGAAGAAACTCCCCAGGGATTCCAACAGAAGAAACTCTCATAACGACCATGTTAATCACAACAGTAATGGAATTAATAAGCCAACATAATTTTGAGAACTATCTTAATGAAGTACAAATTTATCACTTTTTAGTGAATTGTTATCTTTTTCATCGTTGTATGTTCTGGCAAAATTGCAGTAAGTATTATTATGCCAATTTAAGTTTTTTTTGTTATTGTTTGTTGGGGAGCTATAGCAGCATTACTCAGGGCTTACTCCTGCCTCTGCACTCGGGAATACACCTATAAGGGCTTGGAGGGACCATAGATGATGCTTGGGACCAAATTCAGGTCAAAGATATGCAGACTGTTATCCCTGCTGTAGTATAGCTCCAGCCAACTCAGAAATATTTTAATATTGCAAAGTGTGAGAATAGTTAAAGCTGACTTTGACACATGTCTGCATGGCTCCATAACCTTAACTTAACTCTAGCAGAGTTACGTCTTTGTAGAAGTTCCACTGCCCATAAAATATCTGGGTAACCAAGATGAAATATATCTTTCCATTGTAGAATTTCATTTCGCACACAAATGCATTTTGTGGCTTAAAATTCTAAGTTACTCTCCTCATGGAGCAGTGCATGTGAGGAAGGCCAGCAACCACACTCTTCTATCAAGCCATCACATGCCCCTGCCATCAGTACAGCACTCTGACAATTTATGCTTGACTGAAGAAAGGAGGCTAGCTGGGACATAGTTTCCTTACATGAGGAATGGAAAAGAAGATACAAGTATACCAATTCTAGAGACTAGTTACATGGGGTTGATTCAATTAGAAACTACTTAAAAATTTTGGACAGTTCAATCCTACAGAACTTGGGTTTGTTATGCATCTCAAATGTAGAAATTGCATTAATGAGTGCAATTAACACTAAGTCACTTATGATAATTTGTACATCGACATATTTATATGTACATCCCCATGTAGTACCAAATTCTTATTCTGGGCACTTTGCTGGTTGTAAGGATGCACTGCTGAGTGAGCGGGGATTTGTGGAGGAATTCTAAATCTTGTTTTCATAATTGAAGAAACAATATCTTTTGTCAATTGAAATAATCATCACTGTGAATAAATTCAAAGTTTAAAAATAGAATATATTAAAGAGGTTTTGCCAGGCAATGCCGTGCGGGTGGTATACTCTCAGTAGCTTGCCGGTCTCTCTTAGAGGGGTGGGTAGAATATTCTTGGTAATTTGGAGATAAATCGCGTGGCCATGCGCAATGGGGAGAACTGGTACCTGCTCTGCCTGGTGTATCTGCATCTGTGGTTCAAACATTCCGGGGCTTGAAATACTTTCCTTTGAAGAGTGGGTCACTGTAGGCTGGATCTCTGACAAGCCTGACTGGAGATTGGCTTAGTCTCTTGGGTGGAGTTCTGATGAGCTGTGGAGTATAGATGATGAAAATCACTGCCAGCATGGTGTGGGAGTTCCTCTGGATTCTTCTGAGGCTCTATTGGGATGGTGGACTCAGGCCAGAAGTCACTCTCCGTCCCTGACCCCTTGTGATCAGTGGAGTGCAAGGAGTGCAACGGGGAGAGCTGTCTGATGCATATTCGATATGCCAAAACAGTAATAAGAATATTTATTTCCTGACCCTGAAAGACCCCTTAATACGGCAGCGCTAAGAAGGATGAACAAGGAGTGACTGATAAAATCTCAGAGCGGCCAAACTAGGCTGCCAAAAAGAAGGAATAAAATGACTGTCTGTACTTTCAATGCACGTACACTGGCATTGGAAGCATATATCGAGGACCTGATGGTGCAAGCACAAAGATCAAGTACAACATCATTGGTCTCACTGAGACGAGGAGATGTCAATCGTATCACACCATTTTTGACACCAGAGAACTGTTCCTCGGAACATGTTACAAAAGAGGTGTCAGTGGCATCGGTGTCCTTATCAACACGAACCTGGCCATGAGCATTGATTCATTTGATAGCCTAACAAACCTGATGGGATGATTACACTTGAAGAGATGTGGCCCACTGCCAGAAATATCTATATTCATTGTTTACGTGCCAACATCCACATACAAGGAAGAAGAAATTGAAAATTCTACATGGAAGTCGAGGAGTTCTAAAAAAATCACACCCTCTATAAGACCGTAGTTGGTGATTTTAATGTCAAGATAGAACCGAGAAGATAGAAACTGAAGATAGAAACTGAAGAAGATAGAACTGAAGAAATATACGTAAGGACCCATGACGAAGAATAGAACTAACAGGGTGAGAGACTATCTGAGTTCATCATCTCCACCAAGACTATTCGTGGGAACACACAGTTCCAAAAGACTGAATCGAAACATTGGACATGGCAATCTCGTGGTGGACAGTTCCCCAATTAAATTGACTGCATCATATTCAATTGATGGTTTTGCCTGACTGATATCGTTGTTGTTCTAAAGTTCCAAACAGCATCAAACCACTCTCTCCTTTATGCAAAATTTTATTTCACATAATGGGGAGAAAAGGCTTCAAAGTTTAAGAAGATAACTCCCAGAATGACCACTAACTGGAAAATCTTTGTCACCATTTTGGCAACAAGTGAAGATGCCATCATTGACAATATCGATGAAGAATACAAACAGCCGACTGCTTCAGCATGTCCATGACTGTCCGAAGAACTCCGATAGCGAGAAAGACACAAAACAATGCCTGTCTTCAAAAACTCTCGAATGCATTCACCAAAATGGCAAAGTGCGAGCCTCAGGCAACCAAATGCTAACATCCAAGCTCGCAAAGCAGTGAAGAGAAGATATAAAGAAAGACCTCAAAGAGAGATCAGCAATAGTGGCTGATGAGCAGAAGCCGGGAAAAGCATTCACAATGCCTGCCTGTCCTTTGCCTGTCCTTATGACCAAGGTGTCTGCCCTTCAACGTCCTGATGGTTTGATCATGTCTACCAGAAAGGCAATGGAAAAGATAATTCAGACTTCTACTCTACTTCTACTTGGATCACTTTGATAGCCACATCCGCTGCCCACATACCAGATTCCGTAGGATGGATATGTCGTTCCCAACGGACGTATTTCCCCTTCTGATATCCAACATGCCATTTCATTGTAAAGAAGCGAACAGCACCCAGCCCAGTCAAAGTCAGACTCGAACACCTGAAGAATCTGGCATCAGTACTTATCAATACACTGACTCATCACTTCACATGCTACCTGTCTGAATGCTAGGTGCCCTCCCAGTGGAAAACTAGCAGGACAGTTCTACTGTTCAAGAAGGGAGACATCCACGATATTGGCAACTATTTCCCCATCTACCTGTTGTCCGTCATCTATAAGCTGTTCACTCAAGTCATCCTGAACAGGATTGGCAGAACATTAGATGAAGGTCAACCATGCGAGCAAGCTGGTTTCTGAAAAGGATTCAGCATAATCAACCATAGCCACCTGGTAACCGAGCTCATTGAGGTTTGTAGGTAGTACAAGATGCCGCTCTGTCGCACATTCATTGATTTAAAGAAAGCCTTTTATTCTGATGAGACCAAAGCGGTCATTGAAGCCCTAGCCAAACAGGGCATTCAAGCCCAACACATCAAGATACTTTGTGAGCTGTATTACAGATTCACCATCAGGATCTCACCATTCTACAAGGAAGTGATCATTGATGCCCAAACAGGGGTTCGCAAGGTGATACCATTTCACCAAAATTTTTTCAGCACCAACCTTGAGAATGTCATGCAACAATTAGAATGGGAAGGAATGGGAGTGAAGATAGATGGTTGGCAACTACATCACCTGTGCTTCACATATAACATGGTTCTAATAACACCAAACATTAGTTTAGTGGCACAAATGCTGGCTGACTTCGACTGAGAATGTGGAAAGATCTTGAGGGACTGGAATGGGAGAAAGAGAGGGAATGGGAGCCAGAATAATAATCCAGCGGGTAGGGCAGTTACCTTGCATGCAGCCCACCTGGGTTCCATTCCCAGCACCCCATATGTTCCCCCACATGGTTCCCCACGCAGTGCCAGGAGTAAATCCTGAGTGCAGAGCCAGGAGTAACCCCTGAGTATTGCTCGGTGTGACCCAAAAAAGGAAAAAAAAAGGAATGGGAGCAAGCAAAGTGTGGGGATTGGGGGAGAGTGTAAAGGAAGTAATGAGTTCAGGAAGAAAATATATCTAGAAGTGACTACAAGAGTATCCCACCAGCATGGCAGAGCCTGGCAAGCTACCCGTGTCGTATTTGATATGCCAAATACCAGTAACAATTATAGACCTCATTCCCATGACCTGATGGAATTGTTTGAGGCTCTTTATGTTCCTGGAGCAAGCAGGCGCCCTTGGGCTATACTTGCATAAGACAGGACATATGGAGATGTTACTGGAGCCCGCTCGAGAAAATCGATGAATGGGAAGACAGTGACAGTGACAGGTCTAAAGCTGAATCTTAACAAAGCAATGTTCATGAAAATGAACTAGTTCCAGTGGCCCCATTCACTCTCAATGGAACAAACATCTCTGAATGCAGCAGTTATGTGTACCTAGGTTGAGAACTCAACATGATGAGTGACCGAATACCTGAGCTGCACAGGAGGAAGAGAGCAGTTTGGAACGCCTTCAAGAGCATTGAAGAAATAGCTAAAAGGACAAAGAACCTCTGGTTCCAGGCCTATGTCTTCGACTCCACTGTTCTCCCTGCATTAACATACACCTCAGACACTGGGGCCCTACGAAAGCAGGATGAGAATGCTATTCGGTTCTCCCAAAGAGGAATCGAAAGAGATGTGCTTGGAATATCATGCGTCATTAAAGTGAGAGAAGGAATCCGGAGTTCCGACCTCCTTCGATGATTGAGAGTCAGAGATGCTGTCTCGTTTGCCAAGGTGTTGAAAATCCGATGGGCTTGACATGTAATGCAATTTGGAGATAATAGGTGGACTAGAGCCATTACTGACTTGATCCCATGGGATGTCCAAAAGATCACATGACTGCCCACCTACACAATGGTCAGACTTCTTCGTCAAGACATTGAATGAACGGTTTGAGACTCTTCGTAATCCTGAAGCAAGCAGATGCCATTGGGTTACACTGGCACATGATAGGGTCAAATGGAAATGTTACTGGTGCCTGCTCAAACAAATCGATGAATAGCAGGATATCAAGTGATCAGGTGATCAAAGAGGTTATGAACGTCAAACTAAGGATCCAGGCCCAGAGGAGCTTATTTCTCCAAATGACTAACCTGTCCTCACAAGTTTGGGTTCTGTTTATATAGAAAAGATATGTGAAGATACTTAGACCAAAAACATCTAGTTAATTTCTAATAATTTTACTTGACCAACAAAGGCTTGTGTCTAATATTCTTAAATAATAAAAGAGAAGCATTATTCATAACATTAAAGCAATCCCTTGATGTTACAAACTCAATTCCATCAGAACTATTTGTCTTTGGGAAGATGTAAGGACCGACCATGGGTTATATCTTCCCATCATTTCCCACTCTCCACAACAGATTGCTGGAATAATGCAGGGTGGTGCCAGTAGCTTTGGATACAGCTGGGTGGTAAAGTGGCAGGAGGTAGCATTAATTACTGCTTGCTGAATATTGATTTCAGGGAGTAATTTTTTGTTTTCTGAAAGGGGGAGGGGCAAAATATCAAACAAGTTCCTCTGTTCTGCTATATTGTGCTTAAGTGAATAATGAAAATGTCTTGTTATTCATGTACTAGTAGTTGGCAGATATCTATATTCATATGTCTATAGTTACTGATGTGAATTGGAATACGTATCAACATAAATCGATACAGATCTAGCAGGCAGTGAATCACCACAACACTCAAAAAATGATCTCTGTACAGACTTGAATAATTGAGATGCTGTTGATTGATATGTTTTTGACCAGAACAAGTTTATTTTTGTGTGAAAATGTGGGATCTTCACATGGATAATCTTGCACCAGAAGAAAGGGGTTCTTATGTAGTTAAAAGCAGTTGTCACATGTGGGAGAGCTGCCATCCAGCTCTCCCCAAGTTGCAGGGCCATAAACTAGTGGAACCAATCATGTTCTAGAAACTCAGAAAGTAAATTCAAGAACAGAATAAGTCAGGAAACCTCACACAGCATAACCTAAGTCACCCTCTGTTCCAGATTCCACCGCTGGACACAGCCCTACCAAGAGAGAAGCAGATTTCAAGTCCAGGCATGCGAGACTCAGTGACTATGCCAACAAGGATATTAGGGAGCCTGGACTGGGGTCACCTCCCCCACCTCTCTTCCCTAAACAAAGGTCTAGTGAACCCACCCAGAACTGCTACTGGGACTCTTTGCCAAACACTAGGTATTCAGGTGCACGGCGAAGTCTCTGCCTGTCCGCCCTGTGTTAGACTGATGGGGCATCTTGGGGTGGGGACAAGTTTTTGCTCCTTGGCCTGTTTTCCGCCTGGCTCCCAGAAGTCAGAAAACCTTGCCCAACAAAACCACAGTCATCCTTTGGTCTGGACTCCACAGCTGGACACAGTCCGATCCCATGGCGCACAGTCACCTGCACAAGATCTCAAAACCTGGTATACCACAAATGTGTAGGAGTCGGAGGCTAGGTAAGACAGAGAAGGGAACAGTGTGCTTATAATAGTTGAAAATGTTGATACCATCTGAGAACTGAGCATTGAATATAGGCAAAAAGCTACACATGATAACCTCTAAATGTTTATACTACATCCACAATATGTAAGAAGGGAAGTGAGGAGAGAGAGAGAGAGAGAGAGAGAGAGAGAGAGAGAGGGAGAGAGGGAGAGGGAGGAGAGAAAGAACCTGCCATGAAGACAGACTGGGGAAGGGGAAGGGAATTAGGGACATTGGTGGTGGGAAATGGGGGTGGAGGGATGGGTGCTGGAACACTACAGAACCGAAACTCAGACATGAACATCTTGTAATTGTATATCTCATGGTGGTATAATTAAATATTAAAAATAAAGAGATAAAAAACCTCACACTTAGTTAAACAAATCGAGATCTCAAAATTGAGATCTAATATCTAGAGTATTAAGACTTCATACTCTAATGGCTAGTTACTTCTCGTGCTATCACTATCACTATCTACCCGTTAGTCATCTATTTGCTAGAGCAGGCACCAGTAATATCTCCATATGTCCTGTCTCATTCCAGTAGAACCCAAAGGCATCCGCTTGCTCCAGGAACATAAAGAGCCTCAAACAATTCTATTAGGTTACGGGAATGATCTAATATAAAAGTTACTGGTATTTGTCATATCAAATACTACGAGCAGCATGCCAGACTTGTCGTGCGGGTGGCATACTGTTGTAGTCACCTCTAAATAAAGCATTTATTGATAAACTGCATGGCCGCTAGAGGCCACGCTGAGCCGGACTGTGATAGTCTGGTCTTCTGGGTGGAGTTGTGACGAGAGGGAAGTCGGATGTGGAAAATGGCGGGCCCCACAGAGTAGGGGAGGGTGGTCTGACTTGTTGTGAGGCTCAGCCGGGGTGGCAGGCCAGGGCTAGAACCCACCATGCCTCCCGGGTGCCTCACGAGCAGCTGGGCACAGGGAGAGCAAGTAGCAGCTCTGCCCCATGTCTGAGTCTGCAGCTAGATAAATAGAAATCATCCTACAAGTAAAAGTGCAATATGCAGAGTGAAATCTGAAGCACTTTTTGTTCCTTATTTGAGGTAATTATGCTAAATAACTGAAGTGAAAGATAGTTTCCATTTGGTATCATTCATACATGGGACATGAATAAATAAACAGATAGGCATGAACAAGCTAACAAAACAAAAACATAGACTCAGTAAAAACTAGTTGTTACTGGGGGTAAATGGAGACCGACAGGAAGAGGTCAGGGCTCTTCCTGGTGGTGGGGTTGAACCCTTGCACAGCAGTGGAGACTTACACAGAGGGGTGAAGTTAAGAAAGTATTGCAAAACGATATTAAATTTTTTAACTAAAACAAAACAAGCAAAAAGCAGTTGTCAAAGGCCATAATGGATGATTTTCACGCAAGGTGATCATATGGGCACCAACTACACATATTTCATAAGTGGAAACAATCTTTTTCCATATCAGAAGGCATCTCATCTCAGCACTTTCACCTCTCCTTAAAGAAATGGGATTTGGGATTATTAGGGTGGAAATAAGTTTTCTTGCATTTGAAAGTTATATTTAGGAAAAGTTCTATAAATTTTGTGTTATTTCACTTCTATTAGCACTGGGGCATTGGGGTAAGGATGCTTGTTAGCTGCCTTTCATAGGTTTTGAAGGTTAAAACTTTCACCATTGTTGAAAATTCTGCTGAACATATGCAGTCTTTTTCCTAAATTTAAATTTACGCTGACCCCAGTTTTTATCTCTTCTGAGATTTAAATATAGGATGGATTTTGGAGTTCTAGGAAGCCAGGTCAAATTTGACTTTAGTGGTTTTAGTTCTAAGACCTCATTGGGTGTGTAATGAGATCTCTCTGCTTCATTTGTGAGTATTTATTCACAAAGTTGACCTTATGTGGCTGCAAGAAGGATAAGTGAAAATTATTTATATGTGAAGTGCTAAACATAGTAGTTATATCACTCCCTTACTTATTTCAGATTGTCCTGGGATCTTGCACTGAATATATACACCAGGAGTAAAGTCTCCTTTAATCTTAACTAAATTATTAAATTCTTATTCAGTCTTCCTCATTCTTAACTAAATAAGAAACCCTTTCATATATATTCTTCCCTCAGTATAGTATAGACTTCTTCAGTCAGCAGATAGCTAAGACCTGCGTATTGGGTACCAAGCTCTAGGATAGCACTAGAAATACCATTGTGATGAGGCTCAGACTTTATCCTATAGTCATATTCAGTTGATAGAGGTCAAGCAATGGATACACAATTTGGAAGTGTAGGATATGGTCAATTAAAAGAGCTACTAATGCCTGGCAGCCTGCTTTTATTATAAATTCTCTCCTTTTTTACATTATAGCAATAGCGTTGTTTCCACAAGTACACTTGTTTGTTTCTGTTGTGTTTAGGATTTGCATAGTCTAATCATACAAATTATAAGAGTCAGTTGAATTCCTCAGAACAGTAACAAACAATGTCATTTTTACTAAGCTGAATCTAAGCCAGTCTCCTTAGTAAGCAATTGATTTTGCTGGAACTCACAGGGAAGAATATCCTTTCCTGAAACTCGTGATTATGAACACATTTATTTTGTTTCTAGAAATCAAGGAGTTTAGCATCATTATTAAGAATATATATCTTTAATTGAACTTTCAAGTCAGCCAACTTTATTCCAATGGTATGTAGGGAGGAATGATAAGGAACTGTGGCATCCTGTTGTCTGTGGGAAACTGGGTCTTTTAGAACTGCACGTCTTTTTACCCCAAGGAGAGATAATGCAGAGCATGAATAATATTCTTGAGTTTATTTTCTTTCATAATTTTCACATGTATCACCTTCTTAAGTACTAACTGCATTTAATAGATACTTTTCCCTACCAAGTGGTCATAATTCTACTTAAAGTTTGGACATTGTACTAAATTAAGCACTAAAGATTATGAAATGTATTTTTCTCTTATCTTTGATATGTTGGCACAGTAGTTAACTTGCTGTCACATTTTTCAATAATGATAATATAAAAACAATTATTTTAGTGTTGGCTGCTCTTCCAAGAAGAGTGTTAAAGATTTTGAAGGTAATAAGCTTTGCAAAAATATCTATGATTACTCTGTAGATAATGTGTTAATCTTGGTGTATGTACACATACTCACATATATAATGCATATATATTTATATAAAACATTTTAGTCAGATATTTATCTGTGTACAACGAAAGTCACATTTAACCCAGTAGATATGCATGCATTTTACTTAAAGAGAAAATATGTTAATATATAAATTTAAAGTTAAAATACATCACCTTTATTTAGATGAAAACAGCTCTGGAAGATTGAATCTTCCTTTGTGTGAAATTTTAAGATAAGTGAATTTTCTCATTTCTTACTTTTCACTTACCTTGTTTTCATTGTGTTGGACTGTGGTATTCTTGGTCATGGTATCTCCCCTGCCAGGTAAGTATGGACGGTGGTATTCTTAATCAGTATCTAAGAAAGTAGAGCTGTGATGACATCAAATTCTTAGTTGTGACCCTTAGCTGGAAAAAAATGCAGAGTGTGGTTAAGCACTTTCAGCATGTGTATTTACTGAACATCCATATATGTATGGAAGTGAATATGTCATATCTCTGATTATTTATAGAAAATATGAAGAAACTTAATTTAGTCTTTCTTTTTACCAAATTTACTCAATCCTTTCCCCTGCCTTTAGCAATCACTAGTTTGCTTTCCATGTCTTTAAGCTTGGTTTTTGTTTGTTTAGTTTTGCTTGAATTCATACATAAATGATATAATTCAGTATTTATTTTGGGTCTTGCTGTTTGACTTATTTTACTTAGCATGATGCAATCAAGGTCCATCTGTATCATACTTAGAAAATAACAAAAATGTATTGATTTTTATGACAGAATTATTCCATCGTGTTTTTCAAGAGAGTTTTGGTCTCTTGAAAGCTTATTGGGAAGCTTATGGGATAGTGGTCTTAATACAATTTAGGTATGTAGCAGACAATGCTATTTGCCACTTTTGTTGGATTAACACTATGATAGTCACACAATGGCAAAATTATCAAAGAATTTCTCATAATGTGTTCCTGTCATTAAGTGCACATACTCAATATCTATGCGGTCTTTTTTTCTCTCATTTTCTATCAGCAAATATCTACATTGTTTGCACTTCTTGACTATTATAAATAATGATACAAAAGGAAAAAAGAGTGCCTAGCATCTATATTTTTGCCTTTATATTGTTTTCTAGAGATAATACGTAGAAGTGATATATTTGTATTACATGGTAGTTTAAGTTTCTTAGGAATTTGTTAGAATGTTTTACATAGTGGTTACCCAAAAAACCACTTCTACAACAGCACAAAATGTCTAAAGCTCCACATCGATATCCACTCTGCATTATGGGTTTGGGAGTGTAGGGACCAACTGACAGATACAAATTGACACTTTTATATGGTTCTGATTTTTATTTCCTTTAGGATTAGTGATGCTGAACAAATATCCCTATATCTGTTGACAATGTAGATATCTTTTTTGTAAATGTCTTTCCAAATTTTTCCAATCAATTGTTTTTGTTATTGAGTTGATTGAGCTCTTAATATGTGGTATTTATTATAGATTATTTTCAAATATTCACTCATTAGTCAAATTTGAGCAACTGTTTCCTTAAAACATTCTGTGAATTACAGGGCATCAGGAAATTATAGATATAGTCCTCATCATTAATATATTCACAGTATTATTAAACTAGCAGGATTTACAAGAGCACAGAAGTGGTTTAATAGATACATATAAAGCAAACACCTGAGAGAGAGGCATGTACAGTTACCTGCATGGTGAAGAGCACACAAAGAAGTTTCCAGGAGAGGGTCATTTTTGGATTCATTTCTAGATGTGTGACTGGTAAGGTTCATAGCAGTAAGAGAGCAGCCTGCCTGGGAGCACTTGCAGTTGAGCGTAGTTGGAGAATTACATGGTGAGTGAATGCAGTCTATAATACAGAGCCATGACCAAAGTGGAAGAAATTTTGCATTCATAACTCTATACTTTATGGATATAACCCACAATCTCTCCAGTAAAAGCATTGTTATTCCTATTTGTTTATATTTTTTGGGGGGAGTCAGAACCACAGTGTACGTCTTACTTCTAGCTCTGTGCTCAGGTATCAGACCTGATGGACTCAGGGATCATGTATAAGGGGCTGGAGATTGAACTCTGGTTACTGTCAAGCACCATAAGTGATAGTACCCTCTGTACCATCACTCCAGCCCAACATGTCTTCTTCTTATTCCTCTATTTCTGAAGATAGAAAGGGAACATGTTCATGACTTGCCTCAGAAGCCACAGACCCAAGAGGTAAAACACACACACACACACAAACACACACACAATTCAGACCCAGTAATGTTTCCAGAGTCACTATTCTTTACCAAGATTTGGAGTTTTAGCTTCCAAGGAGTGTTAAATGATACGTTTATTGTATTCTCAAAATCATGAGGTGATACTTAATGACTCCAAAACTTGATCTTCCTCCTGCTGCCAGAAATGAACAGATTTATCTGAGCCTAGAATTTTTGTAATTCCACTTAAAACCTTAAAGAGACTCACACAACCCTTGATGACTCACAGTCTGTAGGGTTTTCCCCCTTAAACTGTTTTACATATACTTGCAAAGTTTTCATTGTCTATAATAGTTTATGTTCACACTTACTGTACATAACTTATTGGGCTGACCGTGGACTAGAAAACAAAGCAGGCATAACAGTTGGTAGAGAACTGGATTTAGACAAAAATGCTTGCCAGGAATTTAAGGTCAAGGACAGATTATTGGAATTCTTCATTAAGGAAGTAGTTGCCTTATATTCCTTTGTTAGTTAGTAAACTTCTTACGTTAAATTTACCTCAGAGGAAATTGGATCTTCCTTAAAGAGGAGGCTTACCTCGGTCACAATTAAAACAGAGAAGGCCACTAATGAAGTGACTTATTTTATTCGCTGTCCTCTGAAAAATCAAAGGCTTCAAGTTTATAAGAATCAAGTGTTTATAAGAATCAAGTCACAACTCAACTTTGGAATATTCTTAGCCGCAATATCTTATCTTTAAAACACAAATACTAGTTGTGCCAGAATATTGTGAGTAAAGATTGAGTGCAGAGATACATGTGATAACTCTATGGCAGATAATACATAAACACACTTTATTTAAACTATATAGTCAAATGAAAAGTAAACTGTTGAAAACTATTCTACCACAGTACTCTGAATTAAGTTAAAAGGGTCAATAACTCTGGGGAACAGTCTAATTCTATCTACATCTTCCCAAGTTGCTCCAGTTTAGATGTTGTTCATATTCAAATCTCTACACCATCCCTCCAACTCACCTCCACAACACCCCCCAAGAAGGTTTTGGGGTTTTTTCCCCCTAGAAAAGGGCAGCAGTCTAAATTAGCTAGGATCCATATGGCCAAATTTGGAATTTTAGGAAAAGATAAAATCTCCTTAGAGGGAATTTTAATATAAGAAGTTTACTAACTGAGGAATATAAGGCAACTGCTTCTTTAATGGAAACTCCAATAACCCGCTGCTTGTTCCTGATAATTCCAGGCAATTGCTTTTCCCTAAAACTTTCCTCTATCTGCATTGTATTATTTTTTTTTTTAATTTTTTATTATACCACAGTGAAACATACAATTACAAAGGTGATCACAATTGGTTCTTGGTAATACAGTATACCAGCACCCATCCCTCCACCAGTGCCCCATTTCCACCACCAATGTACCCCACCCCTCCTGCCCACCCCCATGCTGCCTTAACAGCAGGTACCCCAGTTTCCTCTCTTTCTCTCTCTGTCTCTCTCTCTGTCTCTGCATCTCTCTGCCTCTTATTTTACACATTGTGGCTAGCCCTGCAGGTATTTAGAGTTTATCACTTAAGTCTCTTTGTGTATATTCAATGGTGAGTCTTAATCTGCCATTACCATTTCCCACATTTAGTAAAACACTGGTATCTATTTATGTCGTATTAATGAATGCAGTCATTCTATATCTGTCCTTTTCCTTCTGACTAATTTCACTCCAGCATGATAGTCTCCATGTCCCTCCATTTGCAGGTAAATTTCATAATGTCATCTTTTCTGACAGCCGCATAGTATTCCATAGTGTAGATGAACCACAGTTTCTTTAGCCAGTCCTCTGTTCTCGGGCATTTAGGTTGTTTCCAGATTCTAGCTATAGTGAATAGCGCAGAGATGAATAAAGAAGTACAGATAGTGTTTCTGCTATGTGTTTTTCGGTCTCTCGGGTATATTCCCAGGAGTGCTATTGCTGGATCAAATGGGAGCTCAATATCTAGTTTTCGGAGGAATGCCCATATTGTTTTCCAAAAGGGCTGGACCAGTCGGCACTCCCACCAACAGTGGATCAGAGTCCCTTTTTCCCCACATCCACGCCAGCACTGGTTGTTCTTGCTGTTTTGTATGTGTGCCAGTCTCTGTGGTGTGAGATGGTACCTCATTGTTGTTTTGATTTGCATCTCCCTGATGATTAAAGATGAAGAACACTTTTTCATGTATGCCTTTTGGCCATTCGAATTTCTTCTTTTTTGGAAGCTTCTGTTCATTTCTTCTCCCCATTTTTTGATGGGGTTGGCTGTTTTTTTCTTGTGGAGTGCTACCAGTGCCTGATATATCCTGGATATTAACCCCTTGTCAGATGGGTATTGGGTGAATATCCTTTCCCACTCTGTGGATTGTCTTTGTATCTTGGTCACCGTTTCTTTTGAGGTGCAGAAGCTTTTTAGTTTTATATAATCCCATTTGTTTATCTTTGCTTCCATTTGCTTGGTCAGTGGTGTGTCATCTTTAAAGATACTTTTCGTTTCGATGTCGTAGAGCGTTTCTCCTATGTTTTCTTCGATGTACCTTATAGATTCATGTCTGATGTTGAGATCTAGAATCCATTTTGATCTGACTTTTGTGCATGGCGTTAGAAGGAGGTCTAAGTTCATTTTTTTACATGTAGCTGCCCAGTTTTCCCAGCACCATTTGTTGAAGAGGCTTTCTTTGCTCCACGTAATATTTTTTGCTCCTTTATCGAAGATTAAGTGGTTGTATATTTGAGAATGTGTTTCAGGATACTCAGTTCTATTCCATAGGTCTACAGGTCTGTCTCTATACCAATACCACACTGTCTTAATTACAACTGCTCTGTAGTAGAGCTTGAGGTTGGGGAAAGTGATACCTCCCATCTTCTTTTTCCCAAGGATTGCTTTAGCTATTCGTGGGGTTTTATTATTCCATACAAATTTCAGGAGTGTTTGTTCAATTTCTTTGAAGAACATCATGGGTATCTTTATAGGGACCGCATTGAATCTGTATAAAGCTCTAGGGAGTATTACCATTTTGATAATGTTGATCCTTCCGATCCATGAGCAGGGAATATGTCTCCATTTCCTCAGGTCTTCTTTTATTTCCTGAAGTAACGTTTTGTAGTTTTCTTTGTAGAGATCCTTTACATTCTTTGTCAAACTGATTCCTAGGTATTTGATTTTCTGCGGCACAATTGTGAATGGGATAGTTTCTTTTATGTCCCTTTCTTCTCTTTCGCTGTTTGCATATAGGAAGGCCATTGACTTTTTTGCTACCCTGCTACTCTGCTATAGGAATGTATTATTTCTAGGAGCCTCTTGGTAGAGAGTTTCGGGTTTTCCAGGTATAATATCATGTCATCTGCAAATAGTGATAACTTGGCTTCTTCCCTTCCTATCTGGATGCCCTTAATGTCTTTTTCTTCCCTGATTGCTATAGCAAGTACTTCCAGTACTATATTGAATAGAAGTGGTGAGAGTGGGCAGCCTTGTCTTGTCCCTGATCTTAAGGGGAAGGCTTTCAGTTTTTCCCCCATTGAGAATGATGCTCGCTGTGGGCTTGTAGTAGATGGCCTGGATTATCTTGAGGAAGGTTCCTTCAATCCCCATTTTACGGAGAGCTTTCATCATGAACGGGTGTTGGATCTTGTCAAATGCCTTCTCTGCATCTATTGATATGATCATATGGTTTTTATTTTTCTTTTTGTTGATATGATGTATTATGTTGATTGACTTGCGGATGTTGAACCATCCTTGCATTCCCGGGATGAATCCCACTTGGTCATGGTGTATAATCTTTTTGATGACTCTTTGGATTCTATTTGCTAGTATTTTGTTGAAGATCTTAGCATCTGTATTCATCAGGGAGATTGGTCTGTAGTTTTCCTTTTTGGTGGCATCTTTGTCTGCTTTGGGTATCAGGGTGATATGTGCCTCGTAAAAGCTATTTGGGAGTGTTTTTGTTTCTTCAATTTGTTGGAAGAGCTTAAAAAGAATTGGGAGTAGGTCCTCTTTTAAAGGTTTTGTAGAATTCACTGGTGAATCCATCTGGACCTGGGCTTTTGTGTTTGGGGAGACTTTTGATTACTGATTCTATTTCCTCGATGGAGATAGGTTTGTTGAGGTATTCCAAATCTTCTTGTTGCAGACTTGGGAAGCTATAGGAATTCAGGAATTTGTCCATTTCTTCTAGGTTTTCTTGTTTTGTGGCGTACAGGCTCTCATAGTAATCTCTGATGATCTTTTGAATTTCTGTGGTTTCTGTTGTGATGTCCCGTTTTCATTTCTGATTCTATTTATTTGGGTTCTCTCTTTTCCTTTTCTTACAAGTCTTGCAAGTGGTTTGTCAATCTTGTTTATTTTTTCAAAGAACCAGCTTTTGGTTTCGTTGATCTTCTGGATTGTTTTTTGACATTCCATCTCATTGATTTCTGCTCTAAGTTTTATTATTTCTTTCTTTCTGCTTGGGTTGGGTTCCTTTTGTTGATCACTCTCTAAGATCTTAAGTTGTGAAGTCAGACTGTTTATGATGGCCTTTTCTTCTTTTCTGATAAATGCTTGAAGAGCTATGAACTTGCCTCTTAACACTGCTTTTGCTGTATCCCACAAGTTCTGGTAATTCGTGTCTTCAGTCTCATTTGTTTCCAGGAATCTTTGGATTTCCTCTTTGATTTCTTTTATGACTTGCTGGTTGTTCAGCAGTGAGCTGTTTAGTTTCCAGGTACTTGGTATTGGTCTCCGTTTTTGTGTACAATTAACTTCTATTTTCAGTGCCTCATGGTCTGAAAAAGTAGTTGGCACAATTTCTATCTTCTTGATTTTATGGAGGTATGATTTATGGCTCAGCATGTGATCTATTTTGGAGTATGTTCCGTGGGCACTGGAGAAGAAAGTGTATTCAGCTTTTTTGGGGGTGAAATGCCCTGTATATGTCTACCAGCCCTCTTTTCTTCCATCTCTTCTTTAAGGGCCAGTATTTCCTTGGTAAGTTTCAATCTTGTTGATCTATCCAGGGTTGATAGAGCAGTGTTGAAGTCTCCAACTACAATTGTGTTGTTGTCAATGTCTTCTTTGAAGTCTATTAGTAGTTGTTTTAGGTATTTTGCTGGCCCCTCGTTGGGTGCATATATGTTTAATAGCGTGATTTCTTCCTGATATATGCATCCCTTGACTATTAAGAAGTGACCTTCACTGTCCCTTCTGACCTTCTTCAGCCTGAAGTCTATGTTGTCAGATACCAGTATGGCTACCCCAGCCTTTTTTGGATGGGTTGTTTGAATGAAGGATTGTTTTCCAGCCTTTTTATTTTGAGCCTGTCTTTGCTCCGATTGTTCAGGTGTGTTTCTTGCAGGCAGCAGAATGTCGGATTCAATTTTTTGATCCATTGTGCCACTCTGTGTCTCTTAACTGGTGCATTTAGACCATTGACATTGAGAGAGATTATTGTCATGGGATTTTGTGCCATCTTTCTGAATAGGTTGGTTGTTCTTTTTGGGTTATGTCTCGTCTTATAGTAGATCTTTCAGTCCTTCTTTTTAAGGTTGGTTTTGATTTTACAAAGTTCCTAAGCTGTTGTTTATCCAAGAAGTTGTATATCTGTCCTTCAAATCTGAGCGAGAGTTTAGCCGGATAAAGAATTCTTGCTGAGGCATTCATTTCATTAAGTTTTTTCACTATATCCCACCACTGCCTTCGGGCTTGGAGGGTGTCTTCTGAGAAGTCTGCTGAAAGTCGAATGGATGCTCCTTTGTATACAATTTCCTTCTTTGATCTTGCTGCCTGAAGAATTATGTCTCTCTGTCTATGGCATCCATTACTTTGACTAGGATGTGTCTTGGGGTCTTTCTATTGGGGTCTCTTCTTGCTGGTGCGGCGTCGGGCTTCTTGGATCTGGATGCCTTCGTCCTTTAACTCGGGGAACTTTTCAGCCAGGATGTTTTTAACTGTTTTAATTTCCTTGGGGTTACTTTCTTGTCCCTCTGGGACTCCTATGATTCTTATGTTGTTCCGCCTGGCTTCATCCCATTGTTCTCTGTTTCGTTGCTGATCCATTATCCGGTCTTTTTTCCATCTTATGTAGATCTCTGAGTGCTTTCTGCAGCTCATCTTCAGTCTCACTGATTCTCTCTTCCGCTGCTGTCATCCTACTATTCAGAGCCCCGATTGTGTTTTTTCATTTCGTCTACTGAGTTTTTAAGCGATGATATTTCTATTTGCATGGTTCTCATTTCTGCTCTCATTTCCTCCCGTAGTTTATTGACAGCCCTTTCAACTGCTTCGTTTATGTTCTCCTGTATTTTATTGGACATCTGCTCAATTTTTTCGTTGAGCTCCTTAAACATCCTACCAATTTCTTCTCTGGTTTCACTGTCAGAGAGATCATGCACATCTGTATTCTTTTTTTGAGTCTTCAGGGTCGATTCCTTCATCTGTTCTTCGAGCTGGGGATCTGCGTTGTTTCCCCATGGTGTTGTGGTGTTCAGGGATAGATTCCTCTGGTGTACTGTTTCTTTTTTCTTGAGGGTATTACCTTCCCTTGGTGTGGAAATTCCTAGTTTTTCTATTAATAAGCGGCGGCGTTGGCCCGCCAACCAGCCACACACCCCAGGGTAGGTAGGGTACCTGAGATGCAGACAGGCGGTGTGAGAGTTCAAAATGACCGTTTACTTCCGGTTCCGCTCGGACTTCTGGGGGTTGTAGTTCCACCTTCTGCCGAGACCCGGGGCTCTACCACGGCCCCAGGCGCCCGCCCGGCCAGCCACACCCCCCAGGGAGGTAGGGTACCTGAGATGCAGACAGGCCGGTGTGAGAGTTCAAAATGACCGTTTACTTCCGGTTCCGCTCGGACTTCTGGGGGTTGTAGTTCCACCTTCTGCCGAGACCCGGGGCTCTACCACGGCCCCAGGCGCCCGCCCGCCACACACCCCAGGGAGGAGGGTACCTGAGATGCAGACAGGCCGGTGTGAGAGTTCAAAATGACCGTTTACTTCCGGTTCCGCTCGGACTTCCGGGGGTTGTAGTTCCACCTTCTGCCGAGACCCGGGGCTCTACCACGGCCCCAGGCGCCCGCCCGGCCAGCCACACACCCCAGGGAGGTAGGGTACCTGAGATGCAGACAGGCCGGTGTGAGAGTTCAAAATGACCGTTTACTTCCGGTTCCGCTCGGACTTCTGGGGGTTGTAGTTCCACCTTCTGCCGAGACCGGGGCTCTACCACGGCCCCAGGCGCCCGCCCGGCCAGCCACACACCCCAGGGAGGTAGGGTACCTGAGATGCAGACAGGCCGGTGTGAGAGTTCAAAATGACCGTTTACTTCCGGTTCCGCTCGGACTTCTGGGGGTTGTAGTTCCCACCTTCTGCCGAGACCCGGGGCTCTACCACGGCCCCAGGCGCCCGGCCAGCCACACACCCCAGGGAGGTAGGGTACCTGAGATGCAGACAGGCCGGTGTGAGAGTTCAAAATGACCGTTTACTTCGGTTCCGCTCGGACTTCTGGGGGTTGTAGTTCCACCTTCTGCCGAGACCGGGGGCTCTACCCACGGCCCCAGGCGCCCGCCCGGCCAGCCACACACCCCAGGGAGGTAGGGTACCTGAGATGCAGACAGGCCGGTGTGAGAGTTCAAAATGACCGTTTACTTCCGGTTCCTTTCGGACTTCTGGGGTGAGTTCCACCTTTAGCAGACAGGCCGGGAGAGTTCAAAATGACCGTTTACTTCCGGTTCCGCTCGGACTTCTGGGGGTTGTAGTTCCACCTTCTGCCGAGACCCGGGGCTCTACCACGGCCCCAGGCGCCCGCCCGGCCAGCCACACACCCCAGGGAGGTAGGGTACCTGAGATGCGGACAGGCCGGTGTGAGAGTTCAAAATGACCGTTTACTTCGGTTCCGCTCGGACTTCTGGGGGTTGTAGTTCCACCTTCTGAGATGCAGACAGGCCGGTGTGAGAGTTCAAAATGACCGTTTACTTCCGGTTCCGCTCGGACTTCTGGGGGTTGTAGTTCCACCTTCTGCCGAGACCGGGGCTCTACCACGGCCCCAGGCGCCCGCCCGGCCAGCCACACACCCCAGGGAGGTAGGGTACCTGAGATGCAGACAGGCCGGTGTGAGGAGTTCAAAATGACCGTTTACTTCGGTTCCGCTCGGACTTCTGGGGGTTGTAGTTCCACCTTCTGCCGAGACCGGGGGCTCTACCACGGCCCCAGGCGCCCGCCCGGCCAGCCACACACCCCAGGGAGGTAGGGTACCTGAGATGCAGACAGGCCGGTGTGAGAGTTCAAAATGACCGTTTACTTCCGGTTCCTTTCGGACTTCTGGGGGTTGTAGTTCCACCTTCTGCCGAGACCCGGGGCTCTACCACGGCCCCAGGCGCCCGCCCGGCCAGCCACACACCCCAGGGAGGTAGGGTACCTGAGATGCAGACAGGCCGGTGTGAGAGTTCAAAATGACCGTTTACTTCCGGTTCCGCTCGGACTTCTGGGGGGTTGTAGTTCCACCTTCTGCCGAGACCCGGGGGCTCTACCACGGCCCCAGGCGCCCGCCCGGCCAGCCACACACCCCAGGGAGGTAGGGTACCTGAGATGCAGACAGGCCGGTGTGAGAGTTCAAAATGACCGTTTACTTCCGGTTCCGCTCGGACTTCTGGGGGTTGTAGTTCCACCTTCTGAGTGCAGACAGGCCGGTGTGAGAGTTCAAAATGACCGTTTACTTCGGTTCCGCTCCGGACTTCTGGGGGTTGTAGTTCCACCTTCTGCCGAGACCGGGGGCTCTACCCACGGCCCCAGGCGCCCGCCCGGCCAGCCACACACCCCAGGGAGGTAGGGTACCTGAGATGCAGACAGGCCGGTGTGAGAGTTCAAAATGACCGTTTACTTCCGGTTCCGCTTTCGGACTTCTGGGGGTTGTAGTTCCACCTTCTGCCGAGACCCGGGGGCTCTACCACGGCCCCAGGGCCCGCCCGGCCAGCCACACACCCCAGGGAGGTAGGGTACCTGAGATGCAGACAGGCGGTGTGAGAGTTCAAAATGACCGTTTACTTCGGTTCCGCTCGGACTTCTGGGGGTTGTAGTTCCACCTTCTGCCGAGACCCGGGGCTCTACCACGGCCCCAGGCGCCCGCCCGGCCAGCCACACACCCCAGGGAGGTAGGGTACCTGAGATGCAGACAGGCCGGTGTGAGAGTTCAAAATGACCGTTTACTTCCGGTTCCGCTCGGACTTCTGGGGGTTGTAGTTCCACCTTCTGCCGAGACCCGGGGGCTCTACCACGGCCCCAGGCGCCCGCCCGGCCAGCCACACACCCCAGGGAGGTAGGGTACCTGAGATGCAGACAGGCGGTGTGAGGAGTTCAAAATGACCGTTTACTTCGGTTCCGCTCGGACTTCTGGGGGTTGTAGTTCCACCTTCTGCCGAGACCCGGGGGCTCTACCACGGCCCCAGGCGCCCGCCCGGCCAGCCACACACCCCAGGGAGGTAGGGTACCTGAGATGCAGACAGGCCGGTGTGAGAGTTCAAAATGACCGTTTACTTCCGGTTCCGCTCGGACTTCTGGGGGTTGTAGTTCCACCTTCTGCCGAGACCGGGGGCTCTACCCGGCCCCAGGCGCCCGCCCGGCCAGCCACACACCCCAGGGAGGTAGGGTACCTGAGATGCAGACAGGCCGGTGTGAGAGTTCAAAATGACCGTTTACTTCGGTTCCGCTTCGGACTTCTGGGGGTTGTAGTTCCACCTTCTGCCGAGACCCGGGGCTCTACCACGGCCCCAGGCGCCCGCCCGCCAGCCACACACCCCAGGGAGGTAGGGTACCTGAGATGCAGACAGGCCGGTGTGAGAGTTCAAAATGACCGTTTACTTCCGGTTCCTCTCGGACTTCTGGGGGTTGCAGTTCCACCTTCTGCCGAGACCGGGGGCTCTACCACGGCCCCAGGCCCGCCCGCGCCAGCCACACACCCCAGGGAGGTAGGGTACCTGAGATGCAGACAGGCCGGTGTGAGAGTTCAAAATGACCGTTTACTTCCGGTTCCGCTCGGACTTCTGGGGGTTGTAGTTCCACCTTCTGCCGAGACCGGGGGCTCTACCACGGCCCCAGGCGCCCGCCCGGCCAGCCACACACCCCAGGGAGGTAGGGTACCTGAGATGCAGACAGGCCGGTGTGAGAGTTCAAAATGACCGTTTACTTCCGGTTCCGCTCGGACTTCCTGGGGGTTGTAGTTCCACCTTCTGCCGAGACCGGGGCTCTACCACGGCCCCAGGCGCCCGCCCGGCCAGCCACACACCCCAGGGAGGTAGGGTACCTGAGATGCAGACAGGCCGGTGTGAGAGTTCAAAATGACCGTTTACTTCCGGTTCCTCTCGGACTTCTGGGGGTTGTAGTTCCACCTTCTGCCGAGACCCGGGGCTCTACCACGGCCCCAGGCGCCCGCCCGGCCAGCCACACACCCCAGGGAGGTAGGGTACCTGAGATGCAGACAGGCCGGTGTGAGAGTTCAAAATGACCGTTTACTTCCGGTTCCGCTCGGACTTCTGGGGGTTGTAGTTCCACCTTCTGAGATGCAGACAGGCGGTGTGAGAGTTCAAAATGACCGTTTACTTCCGGTTCCGCTCGGACTTCTGGGGGTTGTAGTTCCACCTTCTGCCGAGACCGGGGCTCTACCCACGGCCCCAGGCGCCCGCCCGGCCAGCCACACACCCCAGGGAGGTAGGGTACCTGAGATGCAGACAGGCCGGTGTGAGAGTTCAAAATGACCGTTTACTTCCGGCTTTTCGGACTTCTGGGGGTTGTAGTTCCACCTTCTGCCGAGACCCGGGGGCTCCTACCACGGCCCCAGGCGCCCGCCCGGCCAGCCACACACCCCAGGGAGGTAGGGTACCTGAGATGCAGACAGGCGGTGTGAGAGTTCAAAATGACCGTTTACTTCCGGTTCCGCTCGGACTTCTGGGGGTTGTAGTTCCACCTTCTGAGATGCAGACAGGCCGGTGTGAGAGTTCAAAATGACCGTTTACTTCCGGTTCCGCTCAGACTTCTGGGGGTTGTAGTTCCACCTTCTGCCGAGACCGGGGCTCTACCACGGCCCCAGGCGCCCGCCCGGCCAGCCACACACCCCAGGGAGGTAGGGTACCTGAGATGCAGACAGGCCGGTGTGAGAGTTCAAAATGACCCTGCATTGTATTATTGCACTAACACATATATCTTCATTTTGAGGAAAAGAAAAATCTCTCTTAGTAAAATATTTAGCTGTATGCCATAATTTTTCTCTGGAAGAATGAATTATAATCTATTCTTCATATTTTAAATATTCGGTTAGGCAGATTTCTTAATCGCTGTTTTAGTTTCCTTTCCTTCTATTAAAAATGAAGAATTCCTTCAGTGATTCCATATGTGAACTTTTAAAAAAATTAATTTCCCCCCTATTTTTTGTCATGTTGCCTTATAACACACCAAACCTAAAAGTACCCTAACCCGGTAAATGGCTCAGCCCCTGGCCTAGT
>JAJIBD010032239.1:0-12406 GCA_021461705.1 Cryptotis parvus
TTTTTAATTTTTTATTATACCACAGTGAAACATACAATTACAAAGGTGATCATAATTGGTTCTTGGTAATACAGTATACCAGCACCCATCCCTCCACCAGTGCCCCATTTCCACCACCAATGTACCCCACCCCCTCCTGCCCACCCCCCATGCTGCCTTAATAGCAGGTACCCCAGTTTCCTCTCTTTCTCTCTCTGTCTCTCTCTCTGTCTCTGCATCTCTCTCCCTCTTATTTTACACATTGTGGCTAGCCCTGCAGGTATTTAGAGTTTATCACTTAAGTCTCTTTGTGTATATTCAATGGTGAGTCTTAATCTGCCATTACCATTTCCCACATTTAGTAAAACACTGGTATCTATTTATGTCGTATTAATGAATGCAGTCATTCTATATCTGTCCTTTTCCTTCTGACTAATTTCACTCAGCATGATAGTCTCCATGTCCCTCCATTTGCAGGTAAATTTCATAATGTCATCTTTTCTGACAGCCGCATAGTATTCCATAGTGTAGATGAACCACAGTTTCTTTTAGCCAGTCCTCTGTTCTCGGGCATTTAGGTTGTTTCCAGATTCTAGCTATAGTGAATAGCGCAGAGATGAATAAAGAAGTACAGATAGTGTTTCTGCTATGTGTTTTTCGGTCTCTCGGGTATATTCCCAGGAGTGCTATTGCTGGATCAAATGGGAGCTCAATATCTAGTTTTCGGAGGAATGCCCATATTGTTTTCCAAAAGGGCTGGACCAGTCGGCACTCCCACCAACAGTGGATCAGAGTCCTTTTTCCCCACATCCACGCCAGCACTGGTTGTTCTTGCTGTTTTTGATGTGTGCCAGTCTCTGTGGTGTGAGATGGTACCTCATTGTTGTTTTGATTTGCATCTCCCTGATGATTAAAGATGAAGAACACTTTTTCATATGCCTTTTGGCCATTCGAATTTCTTCTTTTTTGGAAGCTTCTGTTCATTTCTTCTCCCCCATTTTTTGATGGGGTTGGCTGTTTTTTTTTTGTGGAGTGCTACCAGTGCCTGATATATCCTGGATATTAACCCCTTGTCAGATGGGTATTGGGTGAATATCCCTTTCCCACTCTGTGGATTGTCTTTGTATCTTGGTCACCGTTTCTTTTGAGGTGCAGAAGCTTTTTAGTTTTATATAATCCCATTTGTTTATCTTTGCTTCCATTTGCTTGGTCAGTGGTGTGTCATCTTTAAAGATACTTTTCGCTTTCGATGTCGTAGAGCGCTTCTCCTATGTTTTCTTCGATGTACCTTATAGATTCATGTCTGATGTTGAGATCTAGAATCCATTTTGATCTGACTTTTGTGCATGGCGTTAGAAGGAGGTCTAAGTTCATTTTTTTACATGTAGCTGCCCAGTTTTCCCAGCACCATTTGTTGAAGAGGCTTTCTTTGCTCCACTTAATATTTTTTTGCTCCTTTATCGAAGATTAAGTGGTTGTATATTTGAGAATGTGTTTCAGGATACTCAGTTCTATTCCATAGGTCTACAGGTCTGTCTCTATACCAATACCACACTGTCTTAATTACAACTGCTCTGTAGTAGAGCTTGAGGTTGGGGAAAGTGATACCTCCCATCTTCTTTTTCCCAAGGATTGCTTTAGCTATTCGTGGAGTTTTATTATTCCATACAAATTTCAGGAGTGTTTGTTCAATTTCTTTGAAGAACATCATGGGTATCTTTATAGGGACCGCATTGAATCTGTATAAAGCTCTAGGGAGTATTACCATTTTGATAATGTTAATCCTTCCGATCCATGAGCAGGGAATATGTCTCCATTTCCTCAGGTCTTCTTTTATTTCCTGAAGTAACGTTTTGTAGTTTTCTTTGTAGAGATCCTTTACATTCTTTGTCAAACTGATTCCTAGGTATTTGATTTTCTGCGGCGCAATTGTGAATGGGATAGTTTCTTTAATGTCCCTTTCTTCTCTTTTCGCTGTTTGCATATAGGAAGGCCATTGACTTTTGGGTATTGATTTTGTACCCTGCTACTCTGCTATAGGAATGTATTATTTCTAGGAGCCTCTTGGTAGAGAGTTTCGGGTTTTCCAGGTATAATATCATGTCATCTGCAAAATAGTGATAACTTGGCTTCTTCCCTTCCCTATCTGGATGCCCTTAATGTCTTTTTTCTTCCCTGATTGCTATAGCAAGTACTTCCAGTACTATATTGAATAGAAGTGGTGAGAGTGGGCAGCCTTGTCTTGTCCCTGATCTTAAGGGGAAGGCTTTCAGTTTTTCCCCCATTGAGAATGATGCTCGCTGTGGGCTTGTAGTAGATGGCCTGGATTATCTTGAGGAAGGTTCCTTCAATCCCCATTTTACGGAGAGCTTTCATCATGAACGGGTGTTGGATCTTGTCAAATGCCTTCTCTGCATCTATTGATATGATCATATGGTTTTTTATTTTTCTTTTGTTGATATGATGTATTATGTTGATTGACTTGCGGATGTTGAACCATCCTTGCATTCCCGGGATGAATCCCACTTGGTCATGGTGTATAATCTTTTTGATGACTCTTTGGATTCTATTTGCTAGTATTTTGTTGAAGATCTTAGCATCTGTATTCATCAGGGAGATTGGTCTGTAGTTTTCCTTTTTTGTGGCATCTTTGTCTGCTTTGGGTATCAGGGGTGATATGTGCCTCGTAAAAAGCTATTTGGGAGTGTTTTTGTTTCTTCAATTTGTTGGAAGAGCTTAAAAAGAATTGGGAGTAGGTCCTCTTTAAAGGTTTTGTAGAATTCACTGGTGAATCCATCTGGACCTGGGCTTTTGTGTTTGGGGGAGACTTTTGATTACCGATTCTATTTCCTCGATGGAGATAGGTTTGTTGAGGTATTCCAAATCTTCTTTGTTGCAGACTTGGGAAGCTATAGGAATTCAGGAATTTGTCCATTTCTTCTAGGTTTTCTTTGTTTTGTGGCGTACAGGCTCTCATAGTAATCTCTGATGATCTTTTGAATTTCTGTGGTTTCTGTTGTGATGTCCCCGTTTTCATTTCTGATTCTATTTATTTGGGTTCTCTCTTTTCCTTTTCTTACAAGTCTTGCAAGTGGTTTGTCAATCTTGTTTATTTTTTTCAAAGAACCAGCTTTTTGGTTTCGTTGATCTTCTGGATTGTTTTTTGACATTCCATCTCATTGATTTCTGCTCTAAGTTTTATTATTTCTTTCTTTCTGCTTGGGTTGGGTTCCTTTTTGTTGATCACTCTCTAAGATCTTAAGTTGTGAAGTCAGACTGTTTATGATGGCCTTTTCTTCTTTTCTGATAAATGCTTGAAGAGCTATGAACTTGCCTCTTAACACTGCTTTTTGCTGTATCCCACAAGTTCTGGTAATTCGTGTCTTCAGTCTCATTTGTTTCCAGGAATCTTTGGATTTCCTCTTTGATTTCTTTTATGACTTGCTGGTTGTTCAGCAGTGAGCTGTTTAGTTTCCAGGTACTTGGTATTGGTCTCCGTTTTTGTGTACAATTAACTTCTATTTTCAGTGCCTCATGGTCTGAAAAAGTAGTTGGCACAATTTCTATCTTCTTGATTTTATGGAGGTATGATTTATGGCTCAGCATGTGATCTATTTTGGAGTATGTTCCAGGTGCACTGGAGAAGAAAGTGTATTCAGCTTTTTTGGGGGTGAAATGCCCTGTATATGTCTACCAGCCCCTCTTTTCTTCCATCTCTTCTTTAAGGGCCAGTATTTCCTTGGTAAGTTTCAATCTTGTTGATCTATCCAGGGTTGATAGAGCAGTGTTGAAGTCTCCAACTACAATTGTGTTGTTGTCAATGTCTTCTTTGAAGTCTATTAGTAGTTGTTTTAGGTATTTTGCTGGCCCCTCGTTGGGTGCATATATGTTTAATAGCGTGATTTCTTCCTGATATATGCATCCCTTGACTATTAAGAAGTGACCTTCACTGTCCCTTCTGACCCTTCTTCAGCCTGGAAGTCTATGTTGTCAGATACCAGTATGGCTACCCCAGCCTTTTTGGATGGGTTGTTTGAATGAAGGATTGTTTTCCAGCCTTTTATTTTGAGCCTGTCTTTGCTCCGATTGTTCAGGTGTGTTTCTTGCAGGCAGCAGAATGTCGGATTCAATTTTTTGATCCATTGTGCCACTCTGTGTCTCTTAACTGGTGCATTTAGACCATTGACATTGAGAGAGATTATTGTCATGGGATTTTGTGCCATCTTTCTGAATAGGTTGGTTGTTCTTTTTGGGTTATGTCTCGTCTTATAGTAGATCTTTCAGTCCTTCTTTTAAGGTTGGTTTTGATTTTACAAAAGTTCCTAAGCTGTTGTTTATCCAAGAAGTTGTATATCTGTCCTTCAAATCTGAGCGAGAGTTTAGCCGGATAAAGAATTCTTGCTGAGGCATTCATTTCATTAAGTTTTTTTCACTATATCCCACCACTGCCTTCGGGCTTGGAGGGTGTCTTCTGAGAAGTCTGCTGAAAGTCGAATGGATGCTCCTTTGTATACAATTTCCTTCTTTGATCTTGCTGCCTGAAGAATTATGTCTCTGTCTATGGCATCCATTACTTTGACTAGGATGTGTCTTGGGGTCTTTCTATTGGGGTCTCTTCTTGCTGGTACGCGTCGGGCTTCTTGGATCTGGATGCCTTCGCCCTTTAACTCGGGGAACTTTTCAGCCAGGATGTTTTTAACTGTTTTAATTTCCTTGGGGTTACTTTCTTGTCCCTCTGGGACTCCTATGATTCTTATGTTGTTCCGCCTGGCTTCATCCCATTGTTCTCTGTTTCGTTGCTGATCCATTATCCGGTCTTTTTTCCATCTTATGTAGATCTCTGAGTGCTTTCTGCAGCTCATCTTCAGTCTCACTGATTCTCTCTTCCGCTGCTGTCATCCTACTATTCAGAGCCCCGATTGTGTTTTTCATTTCGTCTACTGAGTTTTTTAAGCGATGATATTTCTATTTGCATGGTTCTCATTTCTGCTCTCATTTCCTCCCGTAGTTTATTGACAGCCCTTTCAACTGCTTCGTTTATGTTCTCCTGTATTTTATTGGACATCTGCTCAATTTTTTTCGTTGAGCTCCTTAAACATCCTACCAATTTCTTCTCTGGTTTCACTGTCAGAGAGATCATGCACATCTGTATTCTTTTTTGAGTCTTCAGGGTCGATTCCTTCATCTGTTCTTCGAGCTGGGGATCTGCGTTGTTTCCCCATGGTGTTGTGGTGTTCAGGGATAGATTCCTCTGGTGTACTGTTTCTTTTTTTCTTGAGGGTATTACCTTCCCTTGGTGTGGAAATTCCTAGTTTTTCTATTAATAAGCGGCCGCGTTAGCGGCCGCCCGCCCAGCCAGCCACACACCCCAGGGAGGTAGGGGTACCTGAGATGCAGACAGGCCGGTGTGAGAGTTCAAAATGACCGCTTACTTCCGGTTCCGCTTGGACTTCTGGGGGTTGTAGTTCCACCTTCTGCCGAGACCTGGGGCTCTACCACGGCCCCAGGCGCCCGCCCGGCCAGCCACACACCCCAGGGAGGTAGGGTACCTGAGATGCAGACAGGCCGGTGTGAGAGTTCAAAATGACCGTTTACTTCCGGTTCCGCTTCGGACTTCTGGGGGTTGTAGTTCCACCTTCTGCCGAGACCGGGGCTCTACCACGGCCCCAGGCGCCCCCCCGGCCAGCCACACACCCCAGGGAGGTAGGGTACCTGAGATGCAGACAGGCCGGTGTGAGAGTTCAAAATGACCGCTTACTTCCGGTTCCGCTCGGACTTCTGGGGGTTGTAGTTCCACCTTCTGCCGAGACCCGGGGCTCTACCACGGCCCCAGGCGCCCGCCCCGGCCAGCCACACACCCCAGGGAGGTAGGGTACCTGAGATGCAGACAGGCCGGTGTGAGAGTTCAAAATGACCGTTTACTTCCGGTTCCGCTTGGACTTCTGGGGGTTGTAGTTCCACCTTCTGCCGAGACCGGGGCTCTACCACGGCCCCAGGCGCCCGCCCCGCCAGCCACACACCCCAGGGAGGTAGGGTACCTGAGATGCAGACAGGCCGGTGTGAGAGTTCAAAATGACCGTTTACTTCCGGTTCCGCTCGGACTTCTGGGGGTTGTAGTTCCACCTTCTGCCGAGACCGGGGCTCTACCACGGCCCCAGGCGCCCGCCCCGCCAGCCACACACCCCAGGGAGGTAGGGTACCTGAGATGCAGACAGGCCGGTGTGAGAGTTCAAAATGACCGTTTACTTCCGGTTCCGCTCGGACTTCTGGGGTTGTAGTTCCACCTTCTGCCGAGACCCGGGGCTCTACCACGGCCCCCAGGCGCCCGCCCGGCCAGCCACACACCCCAGGGAGGTAGGGTACCTGAGATGCAGACAGGCCGGTGTGAGAGTTCAAAATGACCGTTTACTTCCGGTTCCGCTCGGACTTCTGGGGGTTGTAGTTCCACCTTCTGAGATGCAGACAGGCCGGTGTGAGAGTTCAAAATGACCGTTTACTTCCGGTTCCGCTCGGACTTCTGGGGGTTGTAGTTCCACCTTCTGCCGAGACCGGGGCTCTACCACGGCCAGAGGCGCCCGCCCGGCCAGCCACACACCCCAGGGAGGTAGGGTACCTGAGATGCAGACAGGCCGGTGTGAGAGTTCAAAATGACCGTTTACTTCCGGTTCCGCTCGGACTTCTGGGGTTGTAGTTCCACCTTCTGAGATGCAGACAGGCCGGTGTGAGAGTTCAAAATGACCGCTTACTTCCGGTTCCGCTCGGACTTCTGGGGGTTGTAGTTCCACCTTCTGCCGAGACCCGGGGCTCTACCACGGCCCCAGGCGCCCGCCCGCCGCCAGCCACACACCCCAGGGAGGTAGGGTACCATGAGATGCAGACAGGCCGGTGTGAGAGTTCAAAATGACCGTTTACTTCCGGTTCCGCTCGGACTTCTGGGGGTTGTAGTTCCACCTTCTGCCGAGACCGGGGCTCTACCACGGCCAGAGGCGCCCGCCCGGCCAGCCACACCCCAGGGAGGTAGGGTACCTGAGATGCAGACAGGCCGGTGTGAGAGTTCAAAATGACCGTTTACTTCCGGTTCCGCTCGGACTTCTGGGGGTTGTAGTTCCACCTTCTGCCGAGACCCGGGGCTCTACCACGGCCCCAGGCGCCCGCCCGGCCAGCCACACACCCCAGGGAGGTAGGGTACCTGAGATGCAGACAGGCCGGTGTGAGAGTTCAAAATGACCGTTTACTTCCGGTTCCGCTCGGACTTCTGGGGGTTGTAGTTCCACCTTCTGCCGAGACCCGGGGCTCTACCACGGCCCCAGGCGCCCCCGCCGGCCAGCCACACACCCCAGGGAGGTAGGGTACCTGAGATGCAGACAGGCCGGTGTGAGAGTTCAAAATGACCGTTTACTTCCGGTTCCGCTCGGACTTCTAGGGGTTGTAGTTCCACCTTCTGAGATGCAGACAGACCGGTGTGAGAGTTCAAAATGACCGCTTACTTCCGGTTCCGCTCGGACTTCCGGGGGTTGTAGTTCCACCTTCTGCCGAGACCGGGGCTCTACCACGGCCCCAGGCGCCCCGCCCGGCCAGCCACACCCCAGGGAGTGTAGGGTACCTGAGATGCAGACAGGCCGGTGTGAGAGTTCAAAATGACCGTTTACTTCCGGTTCCGCTCGGACTTCTGGGGTTGTAGTTCCACCTTCTGCCGAGACCGGGGCTCTACCACGGCCCCAGGCGCGCCCCCGGCCAGCCACACACCCCAGGGAGGTAGGGTACCTGAGATGCAGACAGGCCGGTGTGAGAGTTCAAAATGACCGTTTACTTCCGGTTCCGCTCGGACTTCTGGGGGTTGTAGTTCCACCTTCTGCCGAGACCCGGGGCTCTACCACAGCCAGAGGCGCCCGCCCGGCCAGCCACACACCCCAGGGAGGTAGGGTACCTGAGATGCAGACAGGCCGGTGTGAGAGTTCAAAATGACCGTTTACTTCCGGTTCCGCTTCCGGACTTCTGGGGGTTGTAGTTCCACCTTCTGCCGAGACCCGGGGCTCTACCACGGCCCCAGGCGCCTGCCCGGCCAGCCACACACCCCAGGGAGGTAGGGTACCTGAGATGCAGACAGGCCGGTGTGAGAGTTCAAAATGACCGTTTACTTCCGGTTCCGCCCGGACTTCTGGGGGTTGCAGTTCCACCTTCTGCCGAGACCCGGGGCTCTACCACGGGCCCCAGGCGCCTGCCCGGCCAGCCCACACACCCCAGGGAGGTAGGGTACCTGAGATGCAGACAGGCCGGGTGTGAGAGTTCAAAAATGACTGTTTACTTCCGGTTCCGCTTCGGACTTCTGGGGTTGTAGTTCCACCTTCTGCCGAGACCGGGGCTCTACCACGGCCCCAGGCGCCGCCCGGCCAGCCACACACCCCAGGGAGGTAGGGTACCTGAGATGCAGACAGGCCGGTGTGAGAGTTCAAAATGACCGTTTACTTCCGGTTCCGCTCGGACTTCTGGGGGTTGTAGTTCCACCTTCTGCCGAGACCGGGGCTCTACCACGGCCCCAGGCGCCCGCCCGGCCAGCCCACACACCCCAGGGGAGGTAGGGTACCTGAGATGCAGACAGGCCGGTGTGAGAGTTCAAAATGACTGTTTACTTCCGGTTCCGCTCGGACTTCTGGGGGTTGTAGTTCCACCTTCTGCCGAGACCCGGGGCTCTACCACGGCCCCAGGCGCCCGCCCGGCCAGCCACACACCCCAGGGAGGTAGGGTACCTGAGATGCAGACAGGCGGTGTGAGAGTTCAAAATGACCGTTTACTTCCGGTTCCGCTCGGACTTCTGGGGGTTGTAGTTCCACCTTCTGCCGAGACCGGGGCTCTACCACGGCCCCAGGCGCCCGCCCGCCAGCCACACACCCCAGGGAGGTAGGGTACCTGAGATGCAGACAGGCCGGTGTGAGAGTTCAAAATGACCGTTTACTTCCCGGTTCCGCTCGGACTTCTGGGGGTTGTAGTTCCACCTTCTGCAGAACCCGGGGCTCTACCACGGCCCCAGGCGCCCCTCCCGGCCAGCCACACACCCCAGGGAGGTAGGGTACCTGAGATGCAGACAGGCCGGTGTGAGAGTTCAAAATGACCGTTTACTTCCGGTTCCGCTTCGGACTTCTGGGGGTTGTAGTTCCACCCTTCTGCCGAGACCGGGGCTCTACCACGGCCCCAGGCGCCCGCCCGGCCAGCCACACACCCCAGGGAGGTAGGGTACCTGAGATGCAGACAGGCCGGTGTGAGAGTTCAAAATGACCGCTTACTTCCGGTTCCGCTCGGACTTCCGGGGGTTGTAGTTCCACCTTCTGAGATGCAGACAGGCCGGTGTGAGAGTTCAAAAATGACCGTTTACTTCCGGTTCCGCTCGGACTTCTGGGGGTTGTAGTTCCACCTTCTGCCGAGACCCGGGGCTCTACTACCACGGCCCCAGAGCGCCCCTGGCCAGCCACACACCCCAGGGAGGTAGGGTACCTGAGATGTAGACAGGCCGGTGTGAGAGTTCAAAATGACCGCTTACTCCGGTTCCGCTTCGGACTTCTGGGGGGTTGTAGTTCCACCTTCTGCCGAGACCGGGGCTCCTACCCACGGCCCCAGGCGCCCGCCCGGCCAGCCACACACCCCAGGGAGGTAGGGTACCTGAGATGCAGACAGGCCGGTGTGAGAGTTCAAAATGACCGCTTACTTCCGGTTCCGCTCGGACTTCTGGGGGTTGTAGTTCCACCTTCTGAGATGCAGACAGGCCGGTGTGAGAGTTCAAAATGACCGTTTACTTCGGTTCCGGCTCAGACTTCTGGGGGGTTGTAGTTCCACCTTCTGCCGAGACCGGGGCTCTACCACGGCCCCAGGGGCCCGCCCCGCCAGCCACACACCCCAGGGAGGTAGGGTACCTGAGATGCAGACAGGCCGGTGTGAGAGTTCAAAATGACCCTGCATTGTATTATTGCACTAACACATATATCTTCATTTTGAGGAAAAGAAAAATCTCTCTTAGTAAAATATTTAGCTGTATGCCATAATTTTTTTCTCTGGAAGAATGAATTATAATCTATTCTTCATATTTTAAATATTCGGTTAGGCAGATTTCTTAATCGCTGTTTTAGTTTCCCTTTCCTTCTATTAAAAATGAAGAATTCCTTCAGTGATTCCATATGTGAACTTTTTAAAAAATTAATTTCCCCCCTATTTTTGTCATGTTGCCTTATAACACACCAAACCTAAAAGTACCCTAACCCGGTAAATGGCTCAGCCCCTGGCCTAGTCCAACATAGATCCTAGGGTTCGCACACAGTGCGGGGTGGGAGGGGGGGAACGCTGGCCGGACTTGGAGGAGGGATTTGGGCTCCTCCCTCCCATTCCTCCCCATGTTGACAAACATCACTGTGAGCTACCAAACCTCCATAGACAGCAATACCAGACGAGAGACACTCCAGACCCACAGCTGCGCTGCTCGGCCCCCACATGGAGCAACCCATGGAGTTTCGGACCTCGGTAAAAGACTCAGCCCCTGGTCGAGTCCAACATAGCTCCTAGGGTTCACACACACGTGTGGGGAGGCATGCTGGCTGGACTTGGAGGCGGGAATTTGGGCTCCTCCTCCCATTCCTCCACCTTCATGTCGGGGCGGCATTGCTGAGAGCCCCCAGCCTCCACAGCCAGCAACACCTGACGAGAGACACACCAGACCCAGCTGTGCCAGCACCAGCTGTGTGACAGACTTAGACATTAATGGAAATTAGGCCAGGTCCTTCCCAAGATCTTTCACATATATACACTGTAATGTTCATTCTAGTTGCAAACAAACTGGGGAGGTTGATAGGGAATGGGGGAATTATAATGTCACACCAGAACTCACTATTGAATATACACATAGAGACATTATAAACCATTAATATCTGTAGGGCAAGCCACAAAAATGTGAGAGAGAAATACAGAGACAGAGACAGAGAGAGACAGAAAGTAAAGGCGCTTGCTATAGGGGCAGTCTTGGGTTGGGTGGGAGGGAGTGTTTGAACATTGGTGGTGGGAATGTGGCACTGGTGGAGGGGATTGGTGCTGGAACACTGTATGACAAAGTCCCAATTATGAACATCCTTGTAATTATATATCTCACAGTGGTATAATAAAAATTAAGGGAAAATGCCCTAACTTTATTAAGAATATACATTTATAACATCAATAAGCTAAATCTACTTCTTATTATGCTTTCATTTATTACATTTACTATTAAAATAACTTTCCAGTAGCTTCCACTGAACTGTTGCTATACACTATAAGCAGTTATTAGTTAAAGTCCCCTCTTTTGGGGACCAATGCAATAGTACAGTGGGTTGGGTGCTTTTGCCTTGCATGTGACTGATCCGTGATCAATCCCCTAAGACCACCAGGAGTAATTCTTGAATGCAGAACCATGACTCACCCCTGAGAATTTCCAGAAGTGGATCAAAAAAAAAACATGCCCTTCTCTATAAGTGAATTTCATGACTTAATTTTTTCATAACAGCTGCATAGTATTGCATTGTGTTCTACACAATGTACTATAGGATGGACATGAAGAATATCATGCTGAATGAAATGAGTCAGAAGGAGAAGGACAGACATAGAATGATTGCACTCATTTATGGGATATTAAGGGAAAATAGTATGATACTAATGCCCAAGAACAGTATTAGCAAGGGCCAGAAAGATTGATCCATGGTTAGAGCCTATCTCAAGTGCTGGGGGAGGGAAGTTGTATAGAAAAGGGATCACAATGACAATGATGGTCGGAAGTGATTGTATAGGGAAGTGCATAAAGGACTTTGATGGCCTTTATAATAGCCTCTTAGTATTGTATTGCAAACCATAATGTCCAAAAGTAGAGAGGCAGAGGAAGAGGGAAGAAGGGATGGAGGAGAGAGACACAAAAAGAGAGAATGAGAGAGAGAATAAGAGGCCAAGTTTGTGGGGGATAATGGACTGGGGAACACTTGTGGTGATAAATGTGCACTGGTGTAGGGATGGGTGTTGGAACACTGCATGACTGAAAGCTCGTCATGAACAGTACCGTAACTAAGTATCTCATGGTCATTCTATTACAAAAAGAAAGCACCTCTTTTGTTCCCAAATTTCTATTTGGTTATGTTTCATCTTAGGTATGTATGTTTTCTTTAAGCATTGTAGAACATTTTATAATTGTTTTCATTGGGTTGGCTTCAACTTCTTAAAGACAGAAAATTTACTGTTGTGCCTTATTTTTATCTTACTTGCTATTGAAATTCTTTATCCTCTACAAAAAAAAAGTGGCCAGCTTTTTCCTCCTCTCCTTGCTTGGCTGAGGCATACTGTATGATTACATGTGGTGGTCAGTACTCACTCTGTTGCGATGCCAAATGAGTGATTAAAGTCTTGCTATATTTTTAGGGAGAAACCC
>JAJIBD010032240.1:0-13269 GCA_021461705.1 Cryptotis parvus
TTTTGATAATGATATTCTTGCTTTGCAGACTGTTGAACATGGTCCATCTTAAATAATAATAATTTTGCTTTGCAGCCTGTTGATCTTGGTTCATCCTTAATAAAAATAACCTTGCATTGCAGCCTGTTGATTGTTAATGCTTTAAGTGGAGATAACCCTATCTTTCTTTAAAAAAATGCCTTGGCTTGAGTTTAAAGGTAAAAAGCACCTAAATAACCCCGAAAAAAGGTACCATAAAAATATGTATTTTTAAGTGTTTAATATTTGTCTTAATATTTCCTTGCTGCTTTGAAGTGTTTAAAGGGAGAGAGTACCTGAATAACACTCAGGTACTGATGTATAAAAATGACGAGTGAAGAAGTTTTTTAAGGTTTTTTGAAGAAAAAAAGACTGCCGTGTATGATGTTCATTGTCAAAATTTTAGAAATAACTTTTCTAATGTTTTGTTTACAGGTAAAAAGTTTTTTTAAGTATTTTATTATACCACCGTGAGATATACAAATAAAAAGATATACAATTAAAAAAGTTCATATTTGGGTTTTGGTCATACAGTGTTCCAGCACCCGTCCCTCAACCAGTGCCCATCTCCCACCACCAACGTCCCGGTTCTCTCCCCCTTCCCTAGCCCACCTCCATGGCAGGTACTTTATTTCTTTCCCTTTCTATCTCGTTCTCTTTTCCTTCCCTTCCAGACTATGGATTACAGAACATACATTAAAAGGTTGCCATGTGTATCCTTTTGCCTGTATTTAATGCTCAGTTCTAGGTTGGCATTAGTACCCTCGACAATTATTAGCACACTGTTCCATTTTTCTTTCTTACCTAACCTCTGACTCCCCACGTTTGTGATAATTTCCACCTTTGACAAGACCTCCTGATATAAGTTTCACTTGAACTTGGATATTGGTATCATAATATGTACATATATATTTATGTTATGCAAATAAATGCAGTCATTCTGTATCTGTCTCTCTCCTTCTGGCTAATTTCGCTCAACATAATCTTCTCCATGTCCATCCATTTGTAGGCAAATTTTATAACTTCATTTTTCCCAACAGCTGCATAGTATTCCATTGTGTAGATGTACCAAAGCTTCTTTATCCAGTCATTGATTTTCGGGCACTCTGGTTTCTTCCAGATTCTGGCTATTGTGAATAATGCTGCTATGAACATAAAAGTAGGGATGGTGTTTCCGCTGCGTATTTTTGGTTTCCCAGAGTAGATTCCCAGGGAGTGGTATGGCTGGGTCAAATGGGAGTTCAATTTCTAGTCTTTGGAGGAAAGTCCATATTGTTTTCCAGAAAGGCTGTACCAGCCGGCATTACCCACCAACAATGAATGAGTGTCCCCTTTTTCCCACATCCATGCCAGCACTTGTTGTTCTTGCTCTTTTGAATATATGCCAGTCTCTGTGGTGTAAAGTGGTATCTCATTGTTGTTTTGATTTGCATCTCTCTGATGATTAGTGATGATGAGCATTTTTCATATGTTTTTTGGCCATTCGAATTTCTTCCTTGCTGAAGTTTCTGTTCATTTCTTCTCCCCCATTTTTTGATGGGGTTGCTTGTTTTCTTCTTGTAAAGTTCTACCAGTGCCTGATATATCCTGGTTATTAACCCCTTATCAGATGGGTATTGGGTGAATATTCTTTCCCGTTCTGTGGTCTGCTTTTTGTATCTTAGTCATTGTATTTAAAGGATCTGTACAAAGAAAACTACAAGACACTACTTCAAGAGATAGAAGAGGACACAAGGAAATGGAAACACATTCCCTGTTCATAGATGGGGGAGAATCAACATTGTCAAAATGGTAATACTCCCTAGAGCTCTGTACAGATTCAATGCAGTCACTATGAGGATACTGATGACATTCTTCAAAGAAATTGACCAAACGCTCCTGAAATTTGTATGGAACAATAAACCCCCCCAAGGATAGCTAAAGCAATCCTGGGGAAAAAGAAGATGGGAGGCATCACCTTTCCCAACTTCAAACTGTACTACAAGGCAGTAGTAATTAAAACAGCATGGTATTGGAATAAAAACAGACCTGTGGACATATGGAATAGAATTGAGTATCGTGACACCCAGCCTCAAACACATGATCATTTAATCTTTGATAAAGGTGCAAAGAGTCTAAAATGGAGTAAGGAAAGCCTCTTCAACAAGTGGTGTTGGGAAAACTGGGCAGCGACATGTAAAAAATGAATTTGGACCTGTGTCTAACACCATGCACAAAAAATCAGATCAAAATGGATTAAAGATCTCAATATCAGGCTTGAATCAGTAAAGTACATTGAAGAAAATATAGGAAAAACTCTCCACGACATTGAAGCTAAAGGCATCTTCAAAGGTGAAACATCACTAACAAAGCAACTAGAAGAAAAGGTAAACATAGGGACTACATTAAACTAAAAAGCTTCTGCACCTCAAAAGAAACAGTGACTAAAAAAAAGTTTTAAAAAAATAAATTAAAAGGAGAAAAAGGGTGAACTCCAAGTAAAGTGCTCAATATCAAGCAACTAATAAATTTTTTTTAATGATTTTGTCTAGAAATTGAGAGGAAAAGAACTAGGCTGCTGCCAAATTCCTTCTATGATGCTTGAGTCTTTGGACTCTGATTACAGTGCTCATTACAAAAAGGTTTGCTAAATCAATGAAAAAAAGTTTTTCTAATGACTGTTCACAGGATAAGATATTGAAACAGCAGTAAACTTGCGCTAGAGTGCTCAATACTCCAAGAGTCTAAAAACAGTGCTCACTAAAAATTAAATAATTTGCAAAAAAGTTTTTTCTAATGTTTCCTGAGAAAAGGTGTTGAAGTTACTTCATGTTCTTAAATTCCTGCCAAAGCCTTAAAATCTCTATTTGTGATTAATCTCGAAAAGTGTTTTTTGTCTTACCTAAAATTAAGCTAAGGTTACAGTTACAGGTGCCAGTGTTCCCTTGCTGAAGAAGCCTTGCAAGATGCCTGTACCACTGTTCCAGACACCTGTTCCAGTGCTTCGAGACTCTTGTTCCAGTGTTCCTGAGACCTGATCAGTGTTCCTGACAATTCAACAAATTCCTGATCGCTACTCTCCAAAAACTCATACTCATATGATTACCACTATTGCTGTTCCAGAAGTAGCCCCACAGACTTTGTTACAGACAACCCGACTTCCATATAAAATCACGGCAAATTGACTCTCACAAATTATGGACAGTACAAACTATAGTCCTTTATAATCAGACAGCTAGAAACACTTTGTCATAAACTTTGTTTTGGGTCCAAACAAAAGTTAGGATCCTAAAGTAACATGTATTATCATTTTGTAATTGGAATTGTTTTTTCTAATCTTAATTTTCTACATGTTACTGAATATTTTGTACTTTTTCAATTTTTTATAGTAAACTAATCAGGGGAGTTGTTGCAGGACAACTAAATCCTGCAGGTCACTTCATAGATAGGGGGATAGTCTGAATGTGGCAGACTTATCTAACCATGTAATCTGTACTGGCTGGTCTAAATATTCTCTCATGCTACCACAATCATCGTGGGATTAGCTAGATCTTACCAGCATATTTGCCTGGCCACATTGGATCTCTATAAGTAATTAGACCAGAGAGAAATGCTGTTTGCCTCCAAACAAGTAAACATGGCTCCCCTGATAACTCAAAGGCAAATAAAACACGAAACTACCGTGAAGTAGGCGAGACTTTTTGAAGGCTTGGAGAAATATTTAACTGGCATTAGTATTAGTCTTTGGTACAGAGACATGCCATCTCAGAAACCCCCTTCTCTACCCTATAAAGGCAATTCCAGGCAGATCTTGGCTCAAGACATTAGGTGAGGTGCTGGGAGAGATTACCTGATGGCATTTGATCCTTCCTGCCAGGGAGGTTACATTTAGCTTATAACTTCTCCCAGCTCTGCTAGGAGGCTTTTAATTAGCTCTGGGTCCTTGTAAACAACCAGATGGGCTCCTGATGTTGCTACATTTCTATAAAGCTATTTTAATGTTTTCATCTCTAGATAGCCCAGCCCAGAATGGGCTGGGGTGGGGAGTTTGGGGGATTCCTAGCTATAAAATAAGCGTTAAGAAGAAAGAATCACTCTCTTTTTCCCCCTTTTGCCATATCGGCTTCCCTTGGTGTTTTGCTTCTCAGTCCTCTCCATTCTCTGTTGGGCCTCAACACGTGGTGGCAGTCATCTTGGCCTACACCTGGCTGGGGCCTAGCTGGGAAACCAGAGTCGGAGGTTTTCCCTGGTCTTGGATTGTATATTGGAACCTGTGCTAGTAAAGCCCTTTTAAACTTGCATCGCATTCCCAAGTCTTCATCCATTCCTCGCCAGCCCGGAGGTAGAAGGGAACTTCGCTTCCCGACACTGTCGGGACCCTGGTGGCACTCCCGACACCAGCCACTACAGAATACATGGTCAGATAAACTGCCACATTTAGACTAACTCCTATCTAAGAGGTGACCTGAAAGGTGGCTTTCCAGGGCTGATGCAGAGTCTCTTGGACGAGTCTTGCAACAACTCCCCCTGATTAGTTTACTATAAAAAATTGAAAATACAACATATTTAGTAACATATTGAAAACTGAGATAAGAAAAAACAATTCCAATTACAAAATGATAATATGTATTACTTTCGGATCCAACTTGTTTTTTTGGACCCAAAGCAAGGTTCGTGACAAAGTGTTTTTAGCTGTCTGATTATAACGGACTATATTTTGCGAAAGTCAATTTGACATATTTTTATGTAGAGTCAGGTGTCTGGAACTTGTCTGTGGCGCTACTTCTGGAACAGCAATAGCGGTGATCATATGAGTATGAGTGTCTGGAGAGCCGCGAGCAGGAACTTGTTGAATTGTCAGGAATACTGGATCGGGTCTCAGGAACACGGGAACAAGAGTCTCGAGCGCTGGAACAAGTGTCTGGAACAGTGGTAGAGGCATCCTTCCAAGGCATCTTCAGCAAGGAACAACTGGCACTGGTAACTCACCTGTAGCTTCATTTTAGGCCAACAAAAACACTTTTTTGAGATTAATTAGAAATAGAGATTTTTAAGGCTTTGGCAGGATATCGAGAACATGAAGAACTTTCAACACCTTGTGAAAGGAAACATTAAGAAACCTTTTTGCAAATTATTAAATTTTTTGTAGTGAGTACTGTTTTAGGCGTTTTGGAGCATTGAGCACTGTAAGCGCAAGTTTACTGCATTCCAATATCTTATCCTGTGAACAGAATCATTAAGAAAACAATTTTTCGTTGATTTAACAAACTTTTATAATGAACACTGTGATCAGAGTCAAAAGCCTCAAGCATCATAGAAGGAATCTTCAGCAGCCAAGTTCTTTTCCTCTAAATCTCTGTACAAAAGCATTAAATTTTTTATTAGTTGCTAGTAGATTTTGATATTGAGCACTATACTTGGAGTTCACCCTTTTTTCTCCTCTTTTTAATTTTTATTTTTTTATTTTTTACCTATAAAAAACATTAGAAAACTTATTAATTTATAAAACCTTGATACTGATCATACAAGGCAGTGTATTTTTTTCAAAACCTTAAAAAACTCCTTTATTAGTCATTTTTATACACAAAACCTTAGGACAATTCTTACAAAATACCTTTACCTTGAGAGTTATTTAGGTACGTTCATCTTTAAACACTTCAAAGCAGCAAGGAAACATTAAGACACTTATACATTAAACACTTAGAAAATACATACATATATATATTTTTTTAAAAAAAAAGTGGTTATCTCCAGCTAAAGCATCAAAAAGCTGTAATGCAAGGTTATTTTTATTAAAGATGAACCACGATTAACAGGCTGCAAATCAAAATTATTATTTAAGATGGACCATGTTTAACAGGCTGCAAAGAAATATTATTATTATTAAAAAATGAACCAATCTGGGAGATTTGAACAACAGTTTGCAATTTAAAATTAAGACTTCATACTGAAAGAAATTAGGTGTTTTTAAACCTGTATTGAGAGAAATTAGGTGTTTTTTGACCTGCTACCCATTTATAATTAATTTTTACATAGATAAATCCACTGGATTTTGAGTTTGAATCAGTGTTTCTTAAGCGGCTCTCCTTGAGAAAAACTTAATTTAAGGTGAAAAATGTTAAAGATACCTGTCTTTTGTTGCATTAATAACCGAATTTTGAATGGTTTTTTGAGTGTGTTTAACACTTTATCATTAGCCATATATTTACCATAAATCATTCGCAAAACTATCCATATGCCAGAAGTCGTTTGCCATAAATATCCAATCACATAACTTAATTGTCTGCAAACCTCCAAGCCACGTGGGATGGAGCACAGAAAATAAAATGGACAATTTAGTCCGGTTTGTCTTTATGGAAAGCTATGGTACTTATGAAGGTGGAAGGCAACTGTAGATTGAGCCTAAAGCTCTTTTCCAGCTGATTTAAACAAAGATGCCACCAAGAAATCCTGACCTTTTATTTCCTTAAACCAAAGGTCCAGGAAAGTCTCTACTTGAAACTTAACAACTTGCTCTCAGAAAAATTGCACTCAGTTTCCCTTGAGAGAGGTGCAGTTTTATCACAAAAATCACAAGAGTTAGCACCAGAAAAGACCAAAACAAAGAGGGTCATGAGGAATGTTGCGAAGCTCCAAGAGCTTTGCTCTTTGACTATTATTAAATTGATAACAGGAGGGATTACAAAGCTTTTGAGGCCTGGGCAGGCCCTGGGAGTTAAGCGGTTCCTCCCCCATTCTCCTCATCAGAGTTGGCAAGAATTTTAGGGGAAGCCCTCAACTGGAGATTCAGTCTCCATCAGAGGGGCAATTCCGCCTTTGGAGGTATTAGCTCGGAAAGATTTTCAGTTTGAGAGTCAGCCTCCTCTGGAGGTTTCTTTTCTTCCCTTTAGGTTATCGTCCAAGTTTTAAAATCTGTTTGCTAGATTCAATTTTATGACTCTCTGAAAGAAAAGCAGGACTTACAAAAGTGAGCACTTCTGCTAGCACCTAAGAAACAGGTGAAGCCAGAACAAAAAAACCGGGAGATAACCCATTTTAACTCATGGTTGAGATGCTGCTCTCAGCTTCAGGAAACTTTCATCAACATCTCAATGGGACCTCCAGATGTTGGGATGCCCACCCAGGGTGCCAGGTGTCATGGAGTGCTGCCGGGGGTCCCCCAACAGTGCTGGGAAGCAAGTTCCCTTTTACCTCGAGCCGGCAGGGAATGGATGAAGACTCAGGAATCGATGCAGTTTTAAAGGCTTTACTGATCACAGGTACAGGCATATAAGTCAGCGATAGGAAAAACCCTGTGCATAGAATTCCTGGCTAAAACTCCAGCCACATGTAGTCCAAGATGGCGGCCACCACGACGTGTTAAGGCCCTGTAGAGAGGAGACAAAGACAAGACTACCAAGAATATTGCCAGCTCACACAGAGGCCCAAAGAGGAGCCAAAAAGAGAGAGAAGAGAGAGAGAGAGACGGGCTGGTTTTTTTTTTTATACCCTGCTTCTCAGACCTCGCACTATTACTGGAAGCAGGAAGTGTCAAATGCCATTAGGTAATTTCTCCCAACACCTCACCTAGGCCCTATTATATGCTAAAGTTTTGAGCCAAGATCTGCCTGGAAATGACTTAGAGGGTAGAGAAGGGGCTTTTTGAGATGGCATGTCTCAGTACCAAAGACTAATACTAATGCCAGTTAAATATTTCTCCAAACCTTCACAAGACTCTAGTCTACTTCATGGTAGTTTTTGTATTTTAGTTGCCTTTGAGTTATCAGTGAGCCATGCTTATTACTTAGAGGCAAACAGCATTTCTCTCTGGTCTAATTACTTAGAGATCCACCGTGGCCAGGCAAATATGCTGGTAAGATCTAGCTAGTCCCGAGATGATTGTGGTAACAGGAGAGATATTTATGCCAGCCAGTACAGAATACATGGTCATATAAGCTGCCACAATTAGACTACCCCCTATCTATGGAAGTGACCTGCAGGGAGGAAATCCAGGGCAGATGCAGAGGCTCTTAGAGGAGTCCTGCAACAGCAGTGCAAGTGGGGAATAATCCGAACATTATTGACTTGACAAATAATTGCCCATTTCCTCTTCTAATTTAGGATTCTGTAATTTGTCTAATTTAATATGCTTTTGAAGATTCCTAAGCAGCCTTCACTCATTTTGTGGTCCATTTATTTTATCCTAAAATGGCAAGCCTGGCAGGCTGCTCTTGTAGTATTCGATATGCCAAATACCAGTAACATTTATATTAGGTCATTCCTGTGCCTAATATAATGGTTTGAGGCTCTTTATGTTCCTGGAGCAAGTGGCTGCCTTTGGGTTCTCTAGCATGAGACAAGAGATATGGAGATATTACTTGTGCCCTCTCTAGCAAATAGGTGATTAAAGTGAAGATAGTGATAGACAGAGAAACCATTTCTAGTGCCCCCTCCTTGAGTATATTTCTGCATTTCCAGGAGATCATCTGATGTTAAATTTCTCTCAGGAATATTTTAACTCTAGATTCATTCTTTATCAACATCTAGAACCTTTATCAACTTCTAAATGTACAGGTATACTAGGTATCATCAGGTGCATCTTGAGAGGCCCCCTGGCACTTCAGAGCAGCACAGAACATCCCAACAACTCTAGGAGCTCAGGAGCTGAGCTGCACAGCAATCTCTGGCCCTTGCACTGAGCGTGAAGTTTATGCCCTAAAAGAGAATCATTTGGAGGCTTCCTAAGCACTGCGTGGGAGTGCCTTGGAGTAGGGATGGACCCAAAAGTCTCAATACAATAAAAACATCTTAACAAAAGAAAAGGAGAAGGTCAATTAAAATTCTTCATTTTCTGGGCCGGAGCAATAGCCCAGCAGGTAGGGCATTTGCCTTGCGCAGCCGGCCTATGCCCCTAAGTTCGATCCCGACATCCCATAGGGTCCCCTGAGCACCGCCAGGAGTAATTCCTGAGTACAGAGCCAGGAGTATCCTCTGAGCGTCGCTGGTTGACCCAAAAGCAAAAAAAAAAAATCTTCATTTTCCTAGCTTGTGATTTCTGTGGGTGACCATACTCACAGTGTCATTCCTAGTAAGACTTAGTCCAGCAGTGCACCCTTGTTTAGGCATTACAGGGAGAAACTGGCTGTGCTCACACAGGAGTTGGTGCATGCAAGGTATATGCCCCTATCCTTTGACCTATACCCCAATTTTCTTATTCTTTCAGGTTCTGCCAAATGTTCATCATACTGACAGTTCATCATATTGACATAATATACTATTGATAATAGCTTATCTGTCTGAACTGAATGACATAAACAATGCAATGGATGAGAGGTAATGCAATGCAGTCATGTTCCTTTTGAACCATAGGAAGAGCTGGGAGGGGATCAAGTATGTATCTTGCAAGAGTAAGGCACTAACTGAAATCCCTGATAGTCTTTCATCCCCCAAATTTTGCTAGCAGTCCCCAGTGAGTGCCCAATCAATGACTGGGATCCCTCAAAACTAAGAAGACCCTATAGAAGTCAATAAAAATTCTAATTCACAAAATATATAATGTGAAAATGTATACTGAAAATCCTAAGTTATTATAAAAGCTGAACAATAACTGCTAATAATCTGAAAAAACTACATAATGATTATGTTAAGAATAAATGGGTGAAATTTGATGAGTACAAGCAAGTGATGCCAAAGAATTAATAGAAAAAAATATCATGTAAAAAATTTTAGCAAATGCAAACATCTAATATTAATAAGAAAGAAGGATCAATATCATAAATAGGAAAGGCACCATAATTTTCATTTAAATTATAAATATAAGAAATATACCAGATAAAATATCCTCAGCAATTAGGTGCCTAAAAGAAAGGAGCAATTCTTTTAGAGACATGTCTAGGAAAAAAGACACCCAAACATGTTTCCCTAAGGTAGAGATATGAAGTCAGAGCAGTCGCACGATTTACTTCCACACCCCTCTCAGAGAACCCTGCAAGCTACCGAGAATATACCATTCGCAAGGCAGAGTCTGGCAAGCTGTCAGATGCGTAATCATTACGCCAAAACCAGTAATAAAAATGTGTATCTTCCTGACCCTGAAAGAGCCCTGAAAACAGAAGCACTAAGAAGGATGAACCTGGAGTACCTGATAAAATTTCAGGGACAAACTAGGCTGCCAAAACGAAGAAGGACTAAAATGACAGTCTTTATTTTCAAGGCACTTACGCTGGCATGGGAAGCATATATTGAGGACCTGATGGTGCAAAGCAAGTACAAAAGATCAAGTATGACATCATTGGTCTGACTGAGATGAGGAAAGAGTCAATCGCATCATGCCATTTTTGACACCAGAGAACTCTTCCTAGGAACATGCGATGAAAAGAGGTGCCCGTGGCATCGTTGTCCTTATCAACATGATCGTGGCCATGGACATTGATTCATTTTGAATGCCTAACAAACTGTATCAGACAAATACACTTGAAGAGATGTGACCCCCTGCTAGCATTTTCTATCTTCGTTGTCTACGCACCAACATCCACATACAAGGAAGATGAAATTGAGAAATTCTACATGGAACTGGAGAAGTACTATAAAAAGATCACACCTTCTACAAGATCCTAGTGGGTGATTTTAATGCGAAGATAGGACCGAGAAGATCGACTGAAGAACTCTACATTGGGACTCATGGCCTAAAGTGGAGCGAACAGAAAGAGAGACTATCGGAGTTCATCATGTCCACCAAGACTATTCAGGGAAAACTCACAGTTCCCGAACTCTAAAGTGAAACGTTGGACATGGGAATCTCCTGGTGGATAGTTCCACAATGAGAATACATCATCTTCAATCAGAGGTATTGCCTGACCAATGTTGCTGTTCGTCCCAAAATTCCCAACAGGATTGGACCACCATCTCCTTCAGTGCAAAAATTCTACTTCCTGCAAAGGGGAGAAAGGGCTGCAAAGTTTAAGAAGAGAACTCCCAGAATGACCACCAATTGGGAACTCTTTGGCACAATTTCGGCAACATGGGAAGATACCATCATTGCGACATCGATGAAGAATACAACCGACTGGTTCAGCACCTCCGTGATAGTCGCGAAGAAGGCCCGAGAAAAGAGAAAGACCCAAAAGGATCGCCTGTCTTCAAACATTCAAGCTCATTAGCCAATTGGCATCGCAGAGTCACAGGCGACCAAATGCTAATGTCAAGCTTACAAAGCAGTACAGAGAAGCGATAAAGCTAGACCTCAAGGACAGAAGAGTAGAAATACTGGAAGATGCAGCAGAAGCCGGGAAAAGCATTCGCAACACCCGCCTGTCCTTTGCCAACTATAAGACCAAGATGACTGCCCTCCAACGCCCTGATGGATCTCTCACATCCAGAAAGGCAATGGAAGATTTTCCATGACTTCTACTCAGATCTCTTTGATAGCAACGTCCACCTGCCCACAAACCAAATTCCACAGGATGGATCCATCGTTCCAACGTTCTCCTTCTGAAACCCGACATGCCAATTCGTCAGTAAAGAAAGGAGCAGCACCAGGCCCACACCAAGTCAGACCTGAACACCAGAATAATCTGCCATCAGTACTACGTAAGTACACTGGCTCGGCTCTTCATACACCTGTCTGAATACGGTGCCTCCCAATGGAAAACAGAACACTTCTACTGTTCAGGAAGGGAGACATTCACGACTTGGCAACTATTGCCCCATCTGACTGTTGTCCTTCTTCTACAAGCTGTTCACTCAGAGTCAACCTGTCAGGATGGCAGAACATTAGATGAGGACAACCATGCGGCAAGCAGGCCTAAAGGATTCAGCACAATCAACCATACCCACACGGTAACCAAGCTCACTGATGTTTGTAGGGAGTTCAAGTGCCGCTCTGTCTCCGTTCATTGATTTAAAGAAAGACTTTGATTCTGTTGAGACCAAGCGGTCCTCGAGACCTAACGAAACAGGTTATTCAAACCCAGTACATCGAGATTCTTCATGACCTCTATTACAGATACGTCACCAGGTACTCACCATTCTACAAGGAAGTGATCGTTGATGTCAAAGAGGGTTTGGCAGGGTGATACAATTTCACCAAAACTCTTTCAGCACCACCCTTGTAACATCATACAGCAGTCAGAATGGGAAGGAATGGGAGTGAAGATAGGTAATTGAGCAACTACACCACCTCCGCCTATTCTAATAACACCAAACATTAGCCAAGCTAATGCTGGTGACTTTGGGCCGATGTGGAAAGATATTTTGGTGAATTCAGTCTACAGCTGGATCTCACCAAACTATGTTCATGAAAAATGAAATAGTTCCAGGAGGCCCATTCACTCTCAATGGAAGAAACATCTCTGGAGCCAGCAGTTATGTGTTCCTAGGTCGAGAAGTCAGCATGAAAAATGAGACTAAAACCTGAGCTGCCACGAGGAAGAGAGCAGAATGGATTCCCTGCAACTATGGAAGAAATAGCGAACGAGGTGAAGAGCATCCGACACTGGGAAAAAATCTTCGACTCATTGTTCTCACCACATTAACATATGCCTCAGAGACCTGGGCACTGAAAACAGGATGAGCACACTATTCTGGTCTCCCAAGAGAGGAACTGAAAGAGCTATGCTTGGGGATATCACGCCTACACTCAAGTGAAAGAAGGAATCCGGAATGGACCTCCTTCTCTGTTCCAAGTCAGGGAGCTGTCACCATTGACAAAGGCATCGAAAATCAGATGGGCTGGACATGTAATGCACCCAATTTGGAGATGAGCGCTGGACTAGAGCTATTACTGACTGGATCCAGGAAGAAAAAAGATCACGAGGCCACCCAGCTACAAGATGGTCGAGACTGCATGTCAAGACCATGAGCGGCAGGAGGCTCGCCATTATTCCTGAAGCAGCCAGTTGACGTTAGGCTACACTGTACGTGATAGGGACAAATGGAAATGGTACTGGCACTGCTCAAGAAATCGATGAACAAAGGGATATTCTAGTGATCTAGTGATAAAGTCAGATTAGAGGACAGATATCCCTGTTTCTCATAAGCCAGAGACTAAATGCAAAACATCCATAGCCAACAAGTTCTCTGAACTGATTGCTGCCAGAAGATCTAGGGACCTTTGGGTTGAAGCCTGGAGGGCAGCTCAGTGCCTTTGTCAGAAGACCCCTGGTTACCAACTAGTTCGCCTGCTGCCTGGTTTGAATCCATCCCTGCACGATCACTCTCTACCATGAGGCTTCATGTGGAAGTGGACTAGGATCAGAAAACAGGGCCAGATGCACACCCGTCAGCTGCCACCTA
>JAJIBD010032241.1:0-57662 GCA_021461705.1 Cryptotis parvus
GTCACTTCATGAATGGGGATAGTCACGAATGTGGCAGACTTATCTGACCATGTAATCTGTACTGGCTAGTATAAATATTCTCTCATGCTACCACAATCATATGGGACTAGCTAGATCTTACCAACATATTTGCCTGCACATTGGATCTCTAAGTAATTAGACCGGAGAGAATGCTGTTTGCCTCCAAGCAAGCAAGCATGGCTCCCTGATAACTCAAAGGCAACTAAAATACAAAACTACCGTGAAGTAGACGAGACTCTTGTGGAAAGCTTGGACAAATATTTAACTGGCATTAGTATTAGTCTTTGGTACAGAGACATGCCATCTCAGAACCCTTCTCTACCCTATAAAGGCAATTCCAGGCAGATCTTGGCTCAAGACATTAAGGTGAGGTGCTGGGAGAGATTACCTGATGGCATTTGATCCTTCCTGCCAGGGAAGTTACATTTAGCTTAGAACTTCTCCAAGCTCTGCTAGGAGGCTTTAATTAGCTCTGGGTCCTTGTAAACAACCAGATGGGCTCCTGATGTTGCTACATTTCTATAAAGCTATTTTAATGTTTTCATCTCTAGATAGCCCAGCCCAGAATGGGCTGGGTGCGGAGTTTGGGGGATTCCTTAGCTATAAAATAAGCTTCAAGAAAGACTCTCACTCTTTTTCCCCTTTTTCCCATATCGGCTTCCCTTGGTGTTTTGCTTCTCAGTCCTCTCCATTTCTCTGTTGGGCCTCAACACGTGGTGGCAGTCATCTTGGCCTACACCTGGCTGGGGCCTAGCTGGGAACCCAGAGTCGGAGGTTTTCCCTGGTCTTGGATTGTATATTGGAACCTGTGCTAAGTAAAGCCCTTTTAAACTTGCATCGCATTCCCAAGTCTTCATCCATTCCCCGCCAGCCCGAGGTAGAAGGGAACTTCGCTTCCGACACTGTCGGGGACCCTGGTGGCACTCCCGACACCGCCAGCCCACTACAGAATACATGGTCAGATAAACTGCCCTACATTTAGACTAACTCCCTATCTAAGAGGTGACCTGAAGGTGGTTTCTCTTCCAGGGCTGATGCAGAGCTCTCTTGGACGAGCCTTGCAAAACAACTCCCCTGATTAGTTTTTACTATAAAAAAAATTGAAAATACAACATAATAGTAACATATTGAAAACTGAGATAGAAAAAACAATTCCAATTACAAAATGATAGCAATATGTATTACTTTCGGATCCGAACTTGTTTTTGGACCCCAAAGCAAGGTAAGTGACAAAGTGTTTTTAGCTGTCTGTTTATAACGGACTATATTTTTACGAAAGTCAATTTGACATATTTTATGTAGAGTCAGGTGTCTGGAACTTGTCTGTGGCGCTACTTCTGGAACAGCAATAGCGGTGATCATATGGAGTATGAGTGTCTGGAGAGCCGCGAGCAGGAACTTGTTGAATTGTCAGGAATACTGGATCGGGTCTCAGGAACACCCGGGACAAGAGTCTCGGCGCTGGAACAAGTGTCTGGAACAGTGGTACAGGCATCTTCCAAGGCATCTTCAGCAAGGGGAACAACTGGCACTGGTAACTCTACCTGTAGCTTCATTTTAGGCCAACAAAAACACTTTTTGAGATTAATTAGAAATAGAGATTTTTAAGGCTTTGGCAGGATATCGAGAACATGAAGAACTTTCAACACCTTGTGAAAGGAAACATTAAGAAAACCTTTTTGTAATTATTAGATTTTTTGTAGTGAGTACTGTTTTAGGCGTTTGGAGCATTGAGCACTGTAGCGCAAGTTTAATGCATTCAATATCTTATCCTGTGAACAGAATCATTAAGAAAACAATTTTTCGTTGATTTAACAAACTTTATAATGAGCACTGTGATCAGAGTCAAAAGCCTCAAGCATCATAGAAGGAATCTTCAGCAGCCAAGTTCTTTTCCTCTAAATCTCTGTACAAAAGCATTAAATTTTTTTTATTAGTTGCTAGTAGATTTTGATATTGAGCACTATACTTGGAGTTCACCCTTTTTTCTCCTCTTTTTAATTTTTTTATTTTTTAATTTTTTACCTATAAAAACATTAGAAAACTTATTAATTTATAAAACCTTGATACTGATCATACAAGGCAGTGCTATTTTTTCAAAAACCTTAAAAAAACTCCTTCATTAGTCATTTTTATACACCAAAACCTTAGACAATTCTTACAAAATACCTTTTACCTTGAGAGTTATTTAGAATCGCTCATCTTTAAACACTTCAAAGCAGCAAAGGAAACATTAAGACACTTATACATTAAACACTTAGAAAATACATACATATATATATTTTTTTTTAAAAAAAAAGAAAGTGGTTATCTCCAGCTAAAGCATCAAAAGGCTGTAATGCAAGGTTATTTTTATTAAAGATGAACCACGATTAACAGGCTGCAAATCAAAATTATTATTTAAGATGGACCATGTTTAACAGGCTGCAAAGAAATATTATTATTATTAAAAAAATGAACCAATCTGGGGAGATTTGAACAACAGTTTGCAATTTAAAATTAAGACTTCATACTGAAAGAAATTAGGTGTTTTTAAACCTGTATTGAGAGAAATTAGGTGTTTTTTTGACCTGCTACCCATTTATAATTTTTTTTACATAGATAAATCCACTGGATTTTGAGTTTGAATCAGTGTTTCTTAGCGGCTCTCCTTGAGAAAAACTTAATTTAAGGTGAAAAAGTTAAAGATACCTGTCTTTTGTTGCATTAATAACCGAATTTTGAATGGTTTTTGAGTGTGTTTAACACTTTATCATTAGCCATATATTTACCATAAATCATTCGCCAAAACTATCCATATGCCAGAAGTCGCTTTGCCATAAATATCCAATCACATAACCCAATTGTCTGCAAACCTCAAGCCACGTGGGATGGAGCACAGAAAATAAAAATGGACAATTTAGTCCGGTTTGTCTTTATGGAAAGCTATGGTACCTTATGAAGGTGGAAGGCAACTGTAGATTGAGCCTAAAGCTCTTTTCCAGCTGATTTAAACAAAAAGATGCCACCAAGAAATCTGACCTTTTTATTTCCTTAAACCAAAGGTCCAGGGAAAGTCTCTACTTGAAACTTAACAACTGCTCTCCAGAAAAAATTGCACTCAGTTTCCCTTGAGAGAGGTGCAGTTTTATCACAAAAATCACAAGAGTTAGCACCAGAAAAAGACCAAAACAAAGAATGGTCATGAGGAATGTTGCGAAGCTCCAAGAGCTTTGCTCTTTGACTATTATTAAATTGATAACAGGAGGGATTACAAAGCTTTTGAGGCCTGGGCAGGCCCTGGGAGTTAAGCGGTTCCTCCCCCCTTCTCCTCATCAGAGTTGGCAAGAATTTTAGGGAAGCCCTCAACTGGAGATTCAGTCTCCATCAGAGGGGCAATTCCGCCTTTGGAGGTATTAGCTCCGGAAAGATTTTCAGTTTGAGAGTCAGCCTCCTCTGGAGGTTTCTTTTTCTTCCTTTTTAGGTTATCACCAAGTTTTAAAATCTGTTTGCTAGATTCAATTTTATGACTCTCTGAAAGAAAAGCAGGACTTACAAAAGTGAGCACTTCTGCTAGCACCTAAGAAACAGGTGAAGCCAGAACAAAGAAAAAACCTCGGGAGATAACCCATTTTAACTCATGGTTGAGATGCTGCTCTCAGCTTCAGGAAACTTTCATCAACATCTCAATGGGACCTCCAGATGTTGGGATGCCCACCCAGGGACGCCAGGTGTCATGGAGTGCTGCCGGGGTCCCCAACAGTGCTGGGAAGCAAGTTCCCTTTACCTCCGAAGCCGGCAGGGAATGGATGAAGACTCAGGAATCGATGCAGTTTTAAAAGGCTTTACTGATCACAGGTACAGGCATATAAGTCAGCGATAGGAAAAACCCTGTGCATAGAATTCCCGGCTAAAACTCCAGCCACATGTAGTCCAAGATGGCGGCCACCACGACGTGTTAAGGCCCTGTAGAGAGGAGACAAAGACAAGACTACCAAGAATATTGCCAGCTCACACAGAGAGCCCAAAAAGAGAGCCAAAAAGAGAGAGGAAGAGAGAGAGGAAGCGGGCTGGTTTTATACCCCTGCTTCTCAGACCTCCCACTATTACTGGAAGCAGGAAGTGTCAAATGCCATTAGGTAATTTCTCCCAACACCTCACCTAGGCCCTATTATATGCTAATGTTTTGAGCCAAGATCTGCCTGGAAATGACTTTATAGGGTAGAGAAGGGGCTTTCTGAGATGGCATGTCTCAGTACCAAAGACTAATACTAATGCCAGTTAAATATTTCTCCAAGCCTTCACAAGACTCTTGTCTACTTCATGGTAGTTTTGTATTTTAGTTGCCTTTGAGTTATCAGGGAGCCATGCTTATTGCTTAGAGGCAAACAGCATTTCTCTCTGGTCTAATTACTTAGAGATCCACCGTGGCCAGGCAAATATGCTGGTAAGATCTAGCTAGTCCCGTGATGATTGTGGTAACAGGAGAGAATATTTATGCCAGCCAGTACAGAATACATGGTCATATAAACTGCCACAATTAGACTACCCCCCCTATCTATGAAGTGACCTGCAGGGAGGAAATCCAGGGCAGATGCAGAGGCTCTTAGAGGAGTCCTGCAACAGCAGTGCAAGTGGGGAATAATCCGAACATTATTGACTTGACAAATAATTGCCCATTTCCTCTTCTAATTTAGGATTCTGTAATTTGTCTAATTTAATATGCTTTTGAAGATTCCTAAGCAGCCTTCACTCATTTTGTGGTCCATTTATTTTATCCTAAAATGGCAAGCCTGGCAGGCTGCTCTTGTAGTATTCGATATGCCAAATACCAGTAACATTTATATTAGGTCATTCCCTGTGCCTAATATAATGGTTTGAGGCTCTTTATGTTCCTGGAGCAAGCGGCTGCCTTTGGGTTCTCCTAGCATGAGACAAGAGATATGGAGATATTACTTGTGCCCTCTCTAGCAAATAGGTGATTAAAGTGAAGATAGTGATAGAGAGAAACCATTTCTAGTGCCCCCTCCTTGAGTATATTTCTGCATTTCCAGGAGATCATCTGATGTTAAATTCCTCTCAGGAATATTTTAACTCTAGATTCATTCTTTATCAACATCTAGAACCTTTATCAACTTCTAAATGTACAGGTATATTAGGTATCATCAGGTGCATCCTGAGAGGCCCCTGGCACTTCAGAGCAGCACAGAACATCCCAAGAACTCTAGGAGCTCAGGAGCTGAGCTGCACAGCAATCTCTGGCCCTTGCACTGAACGTGAAGTTTATGCCCTAAGAAGAGAATCATTTGGAGGCTTCCTAAGCACTGCGTGGAGTGCCTTGGAGTAGGGATGGACCCAAAAGTCTCAATACAATAAAAACATCTTAACAAAATGAAAAGGAGAAGGTCAATTAAAATTCTTCATTTTCTGGGCCGGAGCAATAGCCCAGCAGGTAGGGCATTTGCCTTGCACGCAGCCGCCTATGCCGCCCAAGTTCGATCCCGACATCCCATATGGTCCCCTGAGCACCGCCAGGAGTAATTCCTGAGTACAGAGCCAGGAGTATCCTCTGAGCATCGCTGGGTTGACCCAAAAAGCAAAAAAAAAAAATCTTCATTTTCCTAGCTTGTGATTTCTGTGGGTGACCATACTCACAGTGCCATTCCTAGTAAGACTTAGTCCAGCAGTGCACCCTTGTTTAGGCATTACAGGGAGAAACTGGCTGTGCTCACACAGGAGTTGGTGCATGCAAGGTATATGCCCCTATCCTTTGACCTATACCCCAATTTTTCTTATTCTTACAGGTTCTGCCAAATGTTCATCATACTGACAGTTCATCATACTGACATAATATACTATTGATAATAGCTTATCTGTCTGAACTGAATGACATAAACAATGCAATGGATGAGAGGTAATGCAATGCAGTCATGTTCCTTTGAACCATAGGAACAGCTGGGAGGGATCAAGTATGTATCTTGCAAGAGTAAGGCACTAACTGAAATCCCTGATAGTCTTTCATCCCCCAAATTTTGCTAGCAGTCCCCAGTAGTGCCCAATCAATGACTGGGATCCCTCAAAACTAAGAAGACCCCTATAGAAGTCAATAAAAATTCTAATTCACAAAATATATAATGTGAAAATATATACTGAAAATCCTAAATTATTATAAAAGCTGAACAATAACTGCTAATAATCTGAAAAACTACATAATGATTATGTTAAGAATAAATGGGTGAAATTTGATGAGTACAAGCAAGTGATGCCAAAGAATTAATAGAAAAAATATCATGTAAAAATTTTAGCAAATGCAAACATCTAATATTAATAAGAAAGAAGGATCAATATCATAAATAGGAAAGGCACCATAATTTTCATTTAAATTAAAAATATAAGAAATATACCAGAAAAAATATCCCCAGCAATTTAGGTGCCTAAGAAGAAAAGGAGCAATTCTTTTCGAGACATGTCTAGGAAAAAAAGACACCCAAACATGTTTCCCTATGTTAGAGATATGAAGTCAGAGCAGTCGCACGATTTACTTCCCACACCCTCTCAGAGAACCCTGCAAGCTACAGACAATATACCATCCGCAAGGCAGAGTCTGGCAAGCTGTCAGATGCGTAATCATTACGCCAAAACCAGTAATAAAAATGTGTATCTTCCTGACCCTGAAAGAGCCCTGAATACAGAAGCACTAAGAAGGATGAACCTGGAGTACCTGATAAAATTTCAGGGACAAACTAGGCTGCCAAAACGAAGAAGGACTAAAATGACAGTCTGTATTTTCAAGGCACTTACGCTGGCATGGGAAGCATATATTGAGGACCTGATGGTGCAAGCAAGTACAAAAGATCAAGTATGACATCATTGGTCTGACTGAGATGAGGAAGAGTCAATCGCATCATGCCATTTTTGACACCAGAGAACTCTTCCTAGGAACATGCGATGAAAGAGGTGCCCGTGGCGTCGTTGTCCTTATCAACATGATCGTGGCCATGGACATTGATTCATTTGAATGCCTAACAAACTGTATCAGACGATATACACTTGAAGAGATGTGACCCACTGCCAGCAATTTCTATCTTCGTTGTCTACGCACCCAACATCCACATACAAGGAAGATGAAATTGAGAAATTCTACATGGAACTGGAGGAGTACTATAAAAAAGATCACACCTTCTACAAGATCATAGTGGGTGATTTTAATGCGAAGATAGGACCGAGAAGATCGACTGAAGAACTCTACATTGGGACCCATGGCCTAAAGTGGAACGAACAGGAAGAGAGACTATCGGAGTTCATCATGTCCACCAAGACCATTCAGGGAAAACTCACAGTTCCCGAACTCTAAAGTGAAACGTTGGACATGGGAATCTCCTGGTGGATAGTTCCACAATGAAATTGACCACATCATCTTCAATCAGAGGTATTGCCTGACCAATGTTGCTGTCGTCCCAAAATTCCCAACAGGATTGGACCACCATCTCCTTCGTGCAAAATTCTACTTCCTGCAAAGGGGAGAAAGGGCTGCAAAGTTTAAGAAGAGAACTCCCAGAATGACCACCAATTGGGAACTCTTTGGCACAATTTCGGCAACATGGGAAGATACCATCATTGACGACATCGATGAAGAATACAACCGACTGGTTCAGCACCTCCGTGATAGTGCGAAGAAGGCCGAGAAAGAGAAAGACCCAAAAGGACGCCTGTCTTCAAACATTCAAGCTCATTAGCCAATTGGCATCGCGAGTCACAGGCGACCAAATGCTAATGTCCAAGCTTGCAAAGCAGTACAGAGAAGCGATAAACGAAGACCTCAAGGACAGAAGAGCAGAAATACTGGAAGATGCAGCAGAAGCCGGGAAAAGCATTCGCAACGCCCGCCTGTCCTTTGCCAACTATAAGACCAAGATGACTGCCCTCCAACGCCCTGATGGATCTCTCACATCTTCCAGAAAGGCAATGGGGAAGATTATCCATGACTTCTACTCAGATCTCTTTGATAGCCACGTCCACCTGCCCACAAACCAAATTCCACAGGATGGATACGTCGTTCCCAACGTTCTCCCTTCTGAAACCCGACATGCCATTTCGTCGGTAAAGAAAAGGAACAGCACCAGGCCCACACCAAGTCAGACCTGAACACCTGAAGAATCTGCCATCAGTACTCATAAGTACACTGGCTCGGCTCTTCACATGCTACCTGTCTGAATGCAAGGTGCCCTCCCAATGGAAAACCAGCAGAACACTTCTACTGTTCAGGAAGGGAGACATTCACGACTTGGCAACTATTGCCCCATCTGCCTGTTGTCCTTCATCTACAAGCTGTTCACTCGAGTCAACCTGACAGGACTGGCAGAACATTAGATGAGGGACAACCATGCGAGCAAGCTGGCTTCCTAAAAGGATTCAGCACAATCGACCATATCCACACGGTAACCAAGCTCACTGATGGTTTGTAGGGAGTTCAAGATGCTGCTCTGTCTCACGTTCATTGATTTAAAGAAAGACTTTGATTCTGTTGAGACCAAAGCGGTTATCGAAGCCCTAGCCAAACAGGGTATTCAAACCCAATACATCGAGATCCTTCATGACCTCTATTACAGATACACCACCAGGTACTCACCATTCTACAAGGAAGTGATCGTTGATGTCAAAAGAGGGGTTCGGCAGGGTGATACCATTTCACCAAAACTCTTCAGCCCCACCCTCGAGAACATCATGCAACAATCAGAATGGGAAGGAATGGGAGTGAAGATAGATGGTCGGCAACTACACCACCTCCGCTTCGCTGATGACATCGTTCTAATAACACCAAACATTAGCCAAGCGGCACAAATGCTGACTGACTTTGACCGAGAATGTGGAAAAGAGATCAGGTCTACAGCTGAATCTCAACAAAACTATGTTCATGAAAAATGAACTAGTTCCAGAGGCCCCATTCACTCTCAATGGAAGAAACATCTCTGAATGCAGCAGTTATGTGTACCTAGGTCGAGAAGTCAACATGAAAATGAACTAAAACCTGAGCTGCGCAGGAGGAAGAGAGCAGCATGGATTCCCTTCAACAGCATGGAAGAAATAGCGAACAAGACAAAGAACCTCCGGCTCTGGGCAAAATCTTCGACTCCACTGTTCTCCCTGCATTAACATATGCCTCAGAGACCTGGGCACTATGAAAGCAGGATGAGAATGCTATTCTGGTCTCCCAAAGAGGAACTGAAAGAGCTATGCTTGGAATATCATGCCTCACTCAAGTGAAAGAAGGAATCCGGAGCTCGGACCTCCTTCTCTGTTCCAGAGTCAGGGACGCTGTCTCATTTGACAAGGCATCGAAAATCAGATGGGCTGGACATGTAATGCAATTTGGAGATGAACGCTGGACTAGAGCCATTACCGACTGGATCCAACGGGACGTCAAAAGATCACGAGGCCACCCAACTACAAGATGGTCAGACTTCTTTCGTCAAGACCATGAACGAACGGCTTGAGGCTCATCGTATTCCTGAAACAACCAGATGACATTAGGCTACACTGGCACGTGATAGGGACAAATGGAAATGGTACTGGCGCCAGCTCCAGGAAATCGATGAACAAAGGGATGTCTAGTGATCTAGTGATCTAGTGAAGTCAGATTAGAGGACAGATATCCCCTGTTTCTCAATAAGACAGAGACTAAATGCAAAACATCCATGGCCAACAAGTTCGCTGAACTGGTGCTGCCAGAAGATCTGGGGACCTTTGGGGTTGGAGCCCGGAGAGGGAGCTCAGTGCCTTTGTCAGAGAGACCCCCCTATATTGCTCCCAACCAGCTTCGCCTGCTGCCTGGTTCGAATCCATCCCTGCACAATCACTCTCTACCACATGAGCCTTCATGTGGAAGAGGACTAGGATCAGAAAACAGGGCCGGATGCACATCCGTCAGCTGCCACCTAGAATTGCTACTGCTTGAGGTGCAAAACTGTGAGCATGATGTATGTTTTATGAACTGCCTATCGGTTCCAAAGGGCGGTCACCATTTCATTTAATTTGTAAAAAGAAATCTCTTTTGTGTGTGTGTGTGTGTTTTATATCGGTATGTCAATGTGTTTTTGTGTCTCTGTGTCTGTTTACCCCACCCAGATTTCTCCAGAATTACTGTTGGCACTGACTCCAGTCAATCCTAATGGGTTGGGGGAAATTTAGGGATGCCGAGTATACAACCCCAGTAGAGCTCAAGTGTGTTGGACATATCCACAAAGCACTATGGGTCTAGCGCCTGGTCTGACCATTTTCGAGAGCAACTGAGTGGCAGGCAGGTACTTGGACCACATTTATGAATGTGACACTGCTGGATATAATTGTTTTCCTGATCCATTTCGAAAACAGAAACCTTGAATGAATGTTGGTGTTGGGGATGCCTTATTTAGGGAACTGAAAAAGCTGGAAGGCTTGTTAAAAAAAGACGTCTGCCAGAGGGAAGACACTGTGTGGCCTCGGCTACCTCAGAGAAACGTGATCTACACACACGCCTCAACGTGGTCTACGGATTCATTATTGATGATTACTGCAGAGTCGATGAGCTTTGGGAATGCTTGAGCATTGGGAATTGAGGCTGGAGTAAAATGCTACAGCTCAGTGAAAGACCACATTTAAACAGTCAGTTGCCAACTCATGAACCAAGAATATAAACTCTATACATTCAAGGCCAGGATCTATAGAAAAAGAGGGTGCGAGCCCAAGTAGGGTCCATGGTATCAATTCAGCCCAAGTCCAGGAATTCCGTCAGGCAACAAGGTCGGGAACTGGGGACACCCAGGAAGCCATTGAGCTTCCAGAGGGCTCAGGGGATCTCAGAAAGAACAGACATGGCACAAGAAGAAGAGCTAAAGGCAGAGCAGGTAGGACAGAGGAACTCAGGGCCCCGAGTGGGTGGCGCCTGTGATGTCATCACTCTGGTACCCCTGCCCCACATTCTGACCCCTTATGATGTAAGCAGGCAGGGCTATAAATATCCAGGGCCTGGTTGCTCAGCGCTCATTTGCCTCAGGCAATCTGCCGAACATACATGGATATTGTTAACCTTTCTAGTACCCCCCTGTCCCCCATCCCAACCTCAAAATACCTTCCCCATTCACCTGTACCTTGTCCTACTCCTTCCCCTCCTCCAATGTGTTGTGTCCACCGCATGTTTCTTGTGCCACGATGGTTTTTCTCCGTCTGATCACCATCGGGTGAGTACACAGGGCGAGCTCCTGAGGAATTTAGTGGCACCTTAAGTTTGGTCAATTCAGGTGTACACTGAGTTTGGGGAATCTGAAGCAGGCCTGAACAGCGTTCCTTTCAGTGTCTAGAGGGATTGGCTTCACGGGTTCGGCGGGGAGCCTTGTCAGAGCTTTGCCAGCAATATCGAGTGTAACCCTGATAAGCAGATTCAACCGATTTTAGTGTCTTGGAACATTATTCAGGGAAAAAACCCAGAAGGAAGTTCAACAAATTACTTGGATGATTGGATGAAAGTCGCAGAGTACCTACAAAGGGCCAAGAGGAACAAGTCCCATAGACTCACCGCCTCCTGTTGCATTCTAGCTTCCCCGGAGAGGCCACCAACCAAGGCCAGCCCGCCACTGGAAGAGAGCCCGCCATCGGAAGAGAAGCCGACCACAGGAGGACAGCCTGCAGGTCCAGACCACACAGCAGGCGATGTAAGTAGCTGCCTTCTCTGCCCGAGCTCTCTAGCTCCCTGCTATGGAATCAAGCCAAAAACTCTGAGGATGTCAATGTAGACATCAGCCCTCTGATAAGCCAGGGCTGTGGGAGAGAGATGGGTGGTCAGAGAGGCAGAGCCCAGGGAACGTGGGTGATTCCCTCTTACCCAACTATAGAAGGGCGCCTGGCAGTGCGTGCTGCCCACCAAGTGGGCTTCAGCGATGGGAACAGGCCACTTGTGTCTCTAACTCCGTTAAAGTTCCATGAGGGCTGCATCCTGGAGGGAAGGGTTGAGATTTTTGGATCGTCTCAAGTCCCAAGACATGGTGAGAAGGGCCTTTATCCTGGAAGCAGGCACTTCAGTGAGTCTTGGCCATTGATTTTGCGGGGCAGAACTGTGTGACTCATGCACGGAGTTGACCTGGCACCTCTCTGAAACTTGGACAAGAAGTTCTGCTGCTGCTCCCTGACCTAGAGCCCCTCTTCCTTCCCAGGGAGGAGATTCCATTATACCACCCGGAGAGAGCCACGCATCACCCGGATCTGCGGGGACAGGTGACTATTCTCTGGCCTTCCCTCCAGATCCAATTCCAAGGCCCTCCTGGGGCCAACCATGGCCAGGGGTGCGTAGAGCGATGGGAACAGGGTGGAGAGAGAGACACTGTCAATTGGGACGACACGGATGAGGGGCCTAGGAGGGGGCATATTTCCAGGGGTTTCTCTCCTCTGGATGGGTTTCATACTCACTCATCCTGGCTTCACACCAGTCTTGTGTGTCTTCTCAGACACCAGAACTGGCACCAGCATGGCACTTTAGGCCAAATGCCACCAAGAGTCTCGGCAGTCAGCACAGTGCCCAACTTTCACCCATTTCTCTCTAGATCCATTGGTCACCGTGATGCCCTCCTCAGCCCTGGCAAGCTGTTGATCCCAGCCATCGATCGTCCCCAACTTCCACCAGGGATTGCTTCAGATGGTGCAGGCCTCTTCCACAAGTCTGGACAGGGGGGGGAGTTCCCCCTTCCCCTCGAAATCCAGGCCCCAACCCACGCTGCGACTTTCTCTGCCTCCATGTTTTCCTGACACCCCACCACCCCCAGCCACCTCCTCGGCCCTGCCTGACAATTCACCACTACATCCCCCGCTTCTGCCACTGTCCTCCTCTGACTTTATCTCTATGTACAGCCGAGAGAAGGGCGCAGTGCCCATCCGGGAGGATTCACACCCTTCCTCCCAAGTCCAGCCTGCTCCCTTGCATCGTCACCTGCAAGAGGGGGCAGTGACCACCAAGAGCGAGGGCCGTACTTGTTCTGAAGTCCAGTCCAGGGAGAATCACCGGGATGAGGACAGGGCAGACTCCCCGGAGGACAGGGCTTTCCCGGAGCCTAGGCTCTACAGGGCTAAATCCTTTAACAATCTGGCTGCGCCTCTGCCCAGACATCGGCGCATGGATCCCTGTATAGTTAACCCCACTGAAGAAGCCGAGGACGAGGGGTCCCACGATTCCACCTCCGATGAGGAGGGGTCCCTTTCCCTGAGTGAAGAGGAGGAGCTCCCCGACATTGTGGTCCCTACCTTTTTCCCAGAGGTGAGCCCCTTCCACTCCCTGCATCAGGCTGCCCGGGGAGGCGCGCAGAAAGAGGAAACGCCGCCATGTGCGGTTCACAATAGCACCGGCACCGGAACCGCGTCCCAGTAGAGCCCGAAGATTCCTGAGGAAGTTATGCTGTATCTCTCTCCCCCGAGGAATAAACTGATTTCTTATCACTACGACTGTGGTTGCTCGCTGGGTCCTTCTAGATGCGGAAAGGAGCTGAGGGGTGCAGTAACTCGGGGTGTTCACTAAAGGGAAGGTCAGGGGCGATATACAGCCCCAGAGTCTCCCTAAGCTAAGAGGGGGTCCCCATTACTCTGCATCGGGTGAGATGGGTTCCCTTGAATCCCTAAGCGAAGAGGAGGAGCTCCCGAGATAGTGGTTCCAACCTATTTCCCACCGGTGAGCCCCTTGCACCCAGCGTAAGGCGGCCCGGGGAGGCTGGCAGGAAGAGGACACGCCGCCATGTTTGCTTCAACGCACCAACGGAACCACGTTCCAATGGAGATCTCTTCTTCGGTGCCTCTAAGATGCGTAATTTGTTGTGGTACGCCTCCCCAAGGTCTAAACAGTTTTATTTCCCCTAGGACCATGGTGGCCTGCTGGGTCCATCTTGATACAGAAGGATTCGGGGGCAGTAACTCGGAGTGCTCGCTAAAGGGAAGGACGGGCGATACAGCCCCGAGTCTCCCGCTGTGTCTAGGGGCTGCTTTGGAAGGCAGAGCTGATGCCTCCCCCACTCCCCTGCGGACATTGGAGCCACCGCAGCCTGCACGAAAAGGGACTGTGGCCTCAGACCACGCCCGCACCCCCATGCACCTTCTAGAGCCCCTGCAGCAAGAGAATCAAGGGTTAAGTTGCTCCCCAGAAGCAGAAAGAGTGACCTGAAGGGGTGAAGTCCAGCAGCAGAGGTAGACCCGGTGCATCTGTGTGTGGGGGTGGTGAGCTGGGCACAGTGATGAGCCTGGGCGGTGACGGGGAGGCCTCCTTCCAGAGAAACTCGGTGTCCCTCGGAAACCTACCTTGAGAGCCGTGCCTCTACGTGGACCTGCCCTTATTGGACTCTAGTGGTGCTGCTGCCAGGGGAAAATCCCTGGATTTGTTACATACAAGGAAACACACTGATATTACAGGCTTATGGAAAGATCCTTTGCTTGCAATAAAAGTGTGGTTTATGGTATGATGCACCTTCACCTGCATTTTGGAAACGAGTCTGCTAACAGGCACCTCAAGAGAATTAATTATTGGGTGAAATTTCTTCGAGGGCCCTGAAAGTCCTATTGCAGAAATTCCTTGAAAAGCCAAGCAGCACTGGTTTTCCTTAATACTGTTTTAATTTTTAGCCAAATCCTTGGCCTTGGGCTTCACAGTGGCTCCAAACAAAGTCGACAGCACCAATATCTTGGTGCTCTAAGTAGCATGGGGCAATTTTGGGAAAGGCAAGCAGAAAAGAAGCAGAAAATCCACAAACAGTTTTTTTTTTGCAAAGAAAGACGAGGGGTGGAGGGAAAGAGGAAGGGAGGAAAGAAGGAAAGAGAAAGAAATGGAGAGTAGTTGACAGAAGAAGGAGGAAGACTAGCAGGAAGGGAGGGATCCGGGAAGAAGACAAGGGAGAGAAGGAAGAAAGGATGACGGTAGGAAAGGAAGTGTGGAAGGCAGGTGGGTCCTGGGACAGAGAAGGAAGGATGGAAGGATAGAAAGAAAACCAGCGAAAAGTGAAGGGAGGAAGGAATTGGAGGGAAGGAAAGGAGAGGAGAAAGGATGAGCAAGAAAAAGAAAAGTGAAATTTGGCACTTAAGATTTTATATATTTAATGTCTAAGAATTTATGGACATTTCTAAATCAATATGACTAGAAGAGTTATATAAAATAATTCTTATATAATCATGCTTGACTGGGAAGATTTCATTTGTAGTAGCCTACTGTGATGTCTTTAAAGGAGCATATATCCTAAAAGAATTATTCTGATTGGGGAACCCAGAGAGTCATGAAGCAAAAGTTACCTAGGCAAAGGCAAAAACAGCTTCGCAAAATGATACAATTGAGTAAAAGAAAAGTTGAAGGGATGATAATTTGCATTATTTGAATGGAGTTTGAAGTTAGATTGAATTTGATGGAAAGAGAACATAGGGATGTATTACATATCGAAAGTAGGAGCTGAGAGAGAAGAAAAACGTTTTGAATATGCAATTTTTTTCTGCTGTTTGGGTCAAATTTTGCAACATAAGTTGAACTAAGGTTATGTTTAATGGTTCAAAAGAAAGACCGTTCATAGAGTAAATGAATTTTCTTATTTATACTTTTATTTCTTATGTAGAAAGCAGTTTTCTTTAATTCAGTAAGAATAATAACCAGCTGTATCAGGACTTCAAAACAATAATCTATTTTCTAATATTTATGAAAAAGTATACTACTCTTAGTCATATTTCCATCTCTTAATTTATCTTACTTCTGACTTATAATCAAAAGGTCACACTTTTATTTAAAAAAATTGTTGATTCTTTACTAATCTATATTACTTTCTGTCACACTGACACTGAATAGATCAGATCTTGACAGATTATATCACAAAGTGTACATGCCAGTTACATACAGTGGATTCAAATATGTTATTCCAGGGCTGGAGTAATGGTTTAGTGGGTAAGGCATTTCTTCCTTGCACACATCAGCCCAGGGTCAATCCCCATTACCCCATATGGTCTTCCAGGTCCATCAGGAGTGATCCCTGCGTACAGAGCCAGGAGTGAGCATGAGCATAGCCAATATTGCCCCAATAAAGATCCAAAAATAAAATTTATTACTTCTTTTGAAATAATAAATCTGGTAATTCTAATTTATCTTTGTGAGACTGCATGCCTTTGGGATGACTTTATATTTTTTTCTCTTCGTTCTAAGAGAGGGAGGGAAGAAGGGAGAGAGATGATAGAGTAGTCAGACAGAGAGAGAGAGACAGAGGACAGAGACTGAGAACTAGGCTGGGTAGGGCAGAGCCTGGGAAGGTTTAGAGTTATCTGGTGCACTCTATTGCAGCTCTCTCCCCAGAATACTCATACCATGCTCTGTAAAATTTCTCTCATGCACTTATGCTCTTCGAGGAGATAAGGGTGTTCCAGTGCTGAGGCATGCTGTATCTGCAAGCCATCCCGGGGCAAGTACTCTAAAGAGGAAAGGTGCATTCCTGGTGGAGGCAGGTTCTGAATCTCAAAGCCTTCCAAGGGCTGAGACTCCACCCAGAGAGATGCTCACTTACTGCACCCAGTAAGTCAGAGGTGGAATATGTAGCTGTGAGTCGGCTATTAACTCTCCAGTTTCATCAAGGCCTCGGGAGCCCGACCCCTGCCTCTGTGCCCTTTTAGAGTAGAATCAGCACCATCCTAAGAAGCCTTGCAAAAGGGCCCACATGACCTTTGCAAAAAGTCTGTGCATTGTGCTGTATTGTTGTCTTACTGGGTGAAGTGAGAGAGAGAACTTTTGACTCCTCAGGAATTTCAGATCATTGCCAAAACCTAAGCTCTTCTCAATATTTACAATGGCAGATGTGTATTGTGATGAGGCCCAAATGAAACTCCACGCCATAGGTCCTTCTGGGATTAGAGTTTCAGGGATTCACCTAACCTATGATACGCTGATGGGCAAAAAGAGAAGGGCAGGATAGAAGCAGGTGAGCTCCTTGCCCCGTGCTGTCTGAACTTACATTCATGAGACAGTATTGGGCGTCTGGGAAAGATTGATTCTGATGCCTAATTTAAAGGAAACTATACAAGAATTTTTCAGGGAACTACTGAACCATATGTGGATTTTGTGGGGAAATGGAGAGATACATTAGGGATAAAGTCATTCAGCAACACCCAGAATGACAATTCGCCTTTGATTGTACCAATGAGAATTCCCAAGCATTCAGGCACCCTATGAGAGACAGAGAGAGAGAGAGAAACAGAGCGAGGGGGCAGCTTTTGAGGGGATTTAAAAGCATGTCAGAATGTTGACCCGATTTCCCATTAAGTATGTGTAAATGCTACTGAGGTTTAGGCAGTACAGAGGCAGGCTCAGGTGAATTGGGGGTAGATCAGACAATCTCCACAGGAGAGACACAGCTCCTCACAAGCCAACCCTTTAGGGCATCACCCAGACCAAAGGAGGTGATGAGCCATAAGTGGACGTAGCATGCTTTATTTCTTCCAGCAGGTCATACTTGAGAATGCCATTAGAACTCTCATTTCCCTCTACCTCTAGGCAGTTTCTTCAGGCTTTCACAGCTCTTGGGGTTCCCTTGGGAGATCAGGGGCTCTAAAGATTTTAGTGAACACTCACACGTCTGACAGCCTGGGAGCCATTTGTGGGTGGCTCCAATGGGACTCCTGGACTGGACAGAGTTGGGGGAAACGGACCCCAGCTCCATCTCCATGGAAGCTCTGTGACTTTAGCTGCCGAGACCAGCATACTTGTCTTGAAATAGACTTCTCTCTGGGGTGAGGCTCTTGAGAGCTGGTCATGAGATTGGCTTTTTTCGTGGGATGAGCTCTGAAGAGCTATGGAGACCGGGCAATGAAATCCAGTAAAAAAGAAATTCCAGGCTATAGTCATAAGGCTTCCGTGGAGATGGAGCTGGGATCCATTTCCCCCACCTGTTCCCGACGAGAGACCAGGTGGACACAGTCCCGAACTGCTCCCGGGTTTCTGGTCATGAAACAGACATATACACAGGGCAGAACTGCTACCGGCTCTCCCTGTGCTTGGCTGATCATGAGGCATCCAGGAGGGACAGTGGGTTCTGGCCCTAGCCAGCCACCACCTTGGAGGAAGCCAGAGGCACCTGCGCACCATGATGGCAGCCATTTCAACGTCTGGACTCCACAGCTCCTCAGAGTTCCACCCAAGCCAGAAGATGATTTCAAGCTCAGGTATGCTGGTCTTGGTGGCAAAAGTCACCGGGCTTCCGTGGAGCTGGAGCTGGGGTCCCATTCCCCCACCTCTGTCCTGTCTGGAGGTCTGGTGGATCCGCCTACGAACTGCTCTGAACTGTAGGTCGTATAACAGAGACACAAATACATGGGGCAGAGCTGCGGCTGGCTCTCCCTGTGCTCTGTCATTTGATCATGAGTCAACCAGGAGAGAGGGCGGGTTCTGGCCCTGTCCCACCACACAAATTGGGCCTCAGAAGGGGCCAGAGGAACCCCCACACCATGATTATTCAATTAAAAATGATAAAACAATCTTTTTATTTTATTCCAACTGAAAATGTATTTGGAGTTTTGATAGAGTATTTCTCATATAAAGCTTTCTTTGGATGGTGTGGACATTTCAATGCCATTACTTTTTGTAATGCCTGATAATACAACATCTTTGCATTTGTGTCCTCTTTTTTCTTTCACTGGTGATTTAGAGAATTCTCATTATGATATCGCCTCACCTTTTATTATGATTCTTTCGAAAATTATTATTTTGCCTTCAGTCTCGAATCTATTACCTACCTCTCTCTGATGATAGTTTCCTGTTAGTTTACAGAAACTCAGTGTACAGAAATTCAATAGAACTTCTTTCTTATTTTATGACCCATATGTTTCTACCGAATATTCATATATAAAACTTTTAGTACAACATGGATCAATAAATCATCTATTCACAAATATTAAGCTGATGGATATAGTTATAGATTTCATATAGTTATGGATGTAGGAAAATACCTGGTTTATCAATTTGATAGAGAAATAGATATTGGTAAAAATGGACATTCTTCCATTTATCTTAGAGAAAGTATCTTTATTTATGACTGTTGCTGTTGGCGGTGAGCTTGGTGTGTATGTGTTTGTGGATATATGTATGTATTATATATATAAAATATATATATATATATATATATATATATATATATATAGGATGGCCTCTACCACCCGAGAGAAGAATAACCACAACAGGATTCTTCTTAGACCACGCTTTATTGGAGCCCCTGAAGTTTGAAAATTAAAATGGCAAAAGGACCTCGACCCTTCGTGCAAGCTGCCTTTATACAGTGCTGGTCGGTGCAGGTCATATGAGCTGATGAAACATACCCTGATTGGACAAAGCCCGAAATCACACCATGCCAGGGACCCTGCGCATGCACAGGACACCTGCGCATGCACAGGACACAGGGCAGGAAGGCAACGTGGCAGTGGATGAAGTCAGTGGCCTTGAAGGCGCCTGAGGCCTCGTGCTAGGCAAAATGGCTTCCAGCACAAAATGGCGCCCAACATCTCCCCCTTTTATTTTTATAAAAGACACCTAGGCATCTACCCGATCAAGGCCAATACTTCTTCAGCACCAGCCGATCGAGGGTGGTTGCCTGGAGAAAGAGACAACAGCATTACACCTTTCCTTGTGCAATGGCACTAAGCCTAAGGAGTGCAAAGGCTGTAACGTGTATTGAACATGTCTCACAGGGTGCAATGGCAACAAGACCTCCTGGTGCCAAGACCATGTTCAAAGATCTCTCTTGAGGCTAGCAAGCCAAACCTGGGGAGATGTGCCTTGCTCCAAGGCTGCCATGGCCTGTATGATTACAGCTTTATCCTGGGCATGACGTGCTCTAAGTTTGCATAACAGCCAGAGGCAAAGGAACACGCCAGCACAGCAAATTGCACCAAAAATTCCCACCCCCACCCATTCCTTAAAGAAATTAAAAGCGGAAAACAGCCATTCAGTAAAATCCCCAAGGGTGATGGGTTCAACTTGGGTGGCATTGAGGGCAACAATGTCCATCAATTGCCGATATAACAGGTCCCCCATCTCCTGCGACCAACTGCCTGCAAGGTATTTCGGCAATCATTTTGCTTTCGTTGTTCAACTCTTCATATCTAAGGGGAGTAACACACATATGTTTTTGTTTAGCAATACATCCAATTTGTATTATATTAAATAATTCTTCAATTTGGGCTTGTAGTAAATCTGCTCTTTGATTGGTGGCCAAAATGCCGGACATAAGATGTCTATTAACACGATTTTGTGTTTCCAATATTTTAGACGTCTGGCTAATTACATTATTAATGGTTTGAGCAGCTTGTACCTGATTAGCCATTGCGACAGCTGCCGTAACTGCTGCCGCAGCAGACACAGCAATAGCCGTGGCAATTGCTGCAGTGATACCAAAATCTCGAGGCTCACGAATAAGTGACATTAAAGGAAAGGTGCTGGTATCTATTTCCACCGGCATGGGAACAAAGGTAGGCAATTTCACCACTACTGCGGTTGTCAAAGATCCATTCCAGCACTCAGTCAAATAGCAATCAGTAACTGAACAATTTAAATTTAATTGACTATCATTGGTTAACAAAAATAAATACGGGGGATGTAAACAAACTCCAGCCTGGGGCAAGGTTGCGTTTTGTAACAAACTATTATTTGTTATGTTTCCCAGGCGATATCCATGATGATCTTTGGTAATTGTACCCGAGGCATTAAAAAGTTGGTGTTGAACCCCCAATAACTGAGCTATAGCCGAGATATCAGATACAGCGCCTACTTTGTTGCTTACCAGCCATTGGTAATAAGGCCAGCCCTCCCCTGTAGAGGAGGTATTGCTGCTTTCATTGTACACATAACGTTTAAGACCAGGGGATATAGAAAAACCTAAAGCAATTTCTTTGGATCCCCATCTTCTATCTTGGCATTGCGTAAACACTGAAGGAAACCCAAAATTGGGCCCAACAATGCGGGGAGGCCAAAAAATTTTGTGCTATTAATAGTAGCATTATTTCCATGCTGCCAGGGAATTCCTAAAATGCTTTTCATTATTAAGGTAGTAATATTTATTTGTGGGGTAACATTAATATCTGTGCCCGAACCCGAACTAACGCCATTTGCAACCTGAGTTAACACATTTGTCAATACATTCAAAGGGGTTATACTCTCTTTCAGAGGATTAAGCCAAGCAGTAAGGTTTTTGCGTAATATGTATATACAGGGGCTGTTATGGCTTAGAGAAAAACAAAATGTCCCGAGTAGTTTAAAACTGGTCAAATTAAACTTATTACTATCTTCTAATCTTTGGGTAGTACACGGGGCCTCCATATCGCAGGAGGTGGAAAATAAGGATGGTAAAACACTTGAATTAGCATGAACCGGCACTGGCATCGGCCATGTCCTGGTTATCGCCCAGAATTTTTCACTTTCCCCCAGCTCTGCTGCAGACTCATCAATAAAGTCAAAATGATCAGCTCTCTTGTCATCTTGACGGATGAAGCGCATCAGTCTTTCCGGTACCCAAATTGGATCTTCCTTGTCCTGTGGAAAAACACAAACAGCTCCCTGGATCTTGATATGACAGGATCTGGTCCATACCATTTGTTATCCAAAACATTTTTCCATTTTACTTTTCTATTAGTAGGAAAGACATTATTGGCATGTCGATCGGCAGCTGAGCGGCCTTTGTCATCCAAAATTAAAAAAATTTAAAGTAAATAAGGCAAGAGACATTCTACCTTTGGGTGGGTAACCTTCGGCTATTCCCCCTTTTCTTTTTTGTAATAACTCCTTGAGAGATCTGTGGGCTCTTTCTACCACACCTTGGCCTTGGGGATTATATGGCAAGCCAGTGGTATGGTGAATTTGCATCTTGGTGCAAAATTGTTGAAAACCTTTGGAAATATAAGCAGGACCATTGTCCGTTTTTAGCCCTCGAGGTTTACCCCAAGCTGCCCATGCCTCCAAGCAATGAGATATGACATTAGCAGTTTTTTCACCACTCAATGGCGAGGCGTGAACCACACCTGAACAGGTATCAATAGAAACATGGATATAGCTCAGTTTTCCAAAACTTGGGATGTGAGTAACATCCATTTGCCAAAGATCTCCCGGTCGAATACCTCTTGGGTTTACGCCAACATGGGGTACAGACAAAAATTGTGCACAAGAGGTACAGGATTTAACAATGTCTCCGGCTGTTTGTCTTGAAATTTAAAATTTTAAGCATAAGGTACGAGATGGGACATGGTATAGTTGATGAAAATTCTGAGCTGCTAAAGCAGGGTCTACAATATAAGCAGCAAAGGCCTGAGTGGCCTTATTGGCTAAATTGTTGGTGGCCGACATGGGCCCAGGCAACAATGAATGAGCTCTGATGTGTCCTATAAAGAACGGGTAAGTCCTATTTCTAATTAAAGTACACATTTCAGTTAAATATTTAAACACTGGGCTTTTTCTTTTAATAATAGCCGAGGTTTCCAGACTTTGAACAGCATTTACCACATAATGTGAATCAGAGATCAAGTTAAAAGGTTCATGAAATCTTTTAAAAACCTCAGAAACAATTTGGCACTCTACAATTTGAGGTGTGTCCGGTTGAAATTGTATAACAACAGGAGCTTGTCCCTGTACAACATAAGCTCCCAAGCCTGTTTTGGATCCATCTGTATAAATATCCAAAACGCCCTGAAGGGGTGTATTCCTTGTCACCTTGGGAAAAATTACAGGGTGTTGTGATACAAAAAGCAATAAATTATGCTTGGGATAATGATTATCTACAGTTCCAGAAAAGGAGCAACATAGTATTGCCCATTCATCACAGGTGGCAGCCAATATTTGTACTTGCTTTTGGGTATATGGTTGAATAAGTTGTTCAGGTTCCTTAGCAAAATGAGTAATTGCTAATTTAAGTCCCTGTAGGGCCAAGGGGGCTACTGCCGTGAGGATAATGCTCAACAGTTTTTCCTGGGGAGGCATGTGGATGTACCCACAGCAATGGTCCGTCCTGCCACAAAACAGCTGTAGGGAGCACTATAGTAGGCAAAATACATAACACAAGTGGTAACTCATCCCGAATTCGGGTTAATTGCACATTACTTATGGCATTTTCTACCATATTAATCACCTGTTTTGCTTCTGGAGTTAATGCGCACTGGGACGATATATTTGGGTCGCCTTCTAATATGTGAAATAAAGGTTTTAAGTCTGCTGTTGTAAGTGATAAATAGGGTCTGAGCCAATTAATATTGCCCAACAGTTTTTGGAAGTTGTTCAATGTTTTCAATTTATCCGTTCTAATATGTATTTTGTGTGATCTAATATTTTTCGGGGTGACAATGGAGCCTAAAAAATTTATTTATGGATGCTTTTTGCACTTTTCCGGGTGCAATAAAAGAAGGCCCTTACTTTCCAATGCAGTCACCACCTTAGCATAGACCTCATCCAGTACTGGCTGCGATGGGGCGGCTATTAAAATATCATCCATATAATGGCAAATGTGAACCCGAGGATGTTCTGTGTGAAACCAAAACCAAAGCCTGCTGAACAAATAGCTGACACATGGTTGGGCTGTTGGCCATTCCCTGGGGAAGATCCCGCCATTGGTAACGTTTATCAGGCTTTTCATTATTAATAGAAGGCAAAGTAAAGGCAGCGCGACAGCAATCTTCCCTAGCAAGGGGAATAGAGAAAAAACAATCCTTAATATCCACTACCACAATAGGCCAATCTTGCGGTAGACTTGAGAGAACAGGCAGTCCTTGCTGAACTGCGCCCATAAGTTGCATTTGTCTATTGACGGCTCTAAGATCGTGCAACAGCCTCCATTTCCCTGATTTTTTTTAATAACAAATATGGGAGTATTCCAAGGAGAGCATGATGGCTCCAGGTGTCCAAGGGCAAGCTGTTCCTCCACCAGCACCTTAGCTGCTTCTAATTTTTCTTGAGAGAGGGGCCACTGAGGGACCCAGACTGGGTTGGAGGCGGTCCAGGGTATTGATCCATACTTAGACATGCCTTGGCTATACGGAACCAATCCGAAGGGGTCATGGCATTTTGGGCTAAGCGTTCCACAAGAGTTATGGTAAAGCTCGCAGAAATACCATAACTCCTGGTTGCCTCAGCCAAATCTTTAAGTTGCTTGTATTCTTCTGGCTGATGGAACCAATTATATGTGGTAGCATCTTCAAATACAAAAAGGCCGAGGCCAATTTTCACCAAGTTTTATGAGCAATGAGGCTTAGGCCCTCAGCTGAAGGCATGGAGACCTTTTTGCATAGTTGTTGTTTTGCGGGTTATATGGCGGGGTTCTGGTAAGCTCTGGATCATACCTTTCCCTCTCATATGCCGCCACAGCTTCCTCTGACTCTGCCTCTTCCTCTAAATTAGACATGTCTTCCCCTTCCTCCTCAGATTCTGAAAGTGACAAGTTTGCAAATTCATCCAGGACTGGATACAGACCTGGAGGCTTAGTTTCCTTTTCTCCCTGATCAGGCCTTTGTTTTTCTTTGTGTGCACTTTGCTTTGTTTTCTGCTTAGTTCCCTTTTGAATCTCTCCACTTTTGCTATTTAGATCGGACATGCTTTCTCGGTGCTCTGCGAGAACTCTGCTTCCCTCATGGAGAACGTTGCCACATCTGTCTCCTTTCAGACAGGTGCGAATTAGTCTCCAAAAAGGCAGGGTCCAACCCAGAACTCCACCCAGCAGACCAGCCCATCACAGCCCGGATCACCGACACCCACCCTGCAGCAGCTTTTTCCTCAAATCGGCCCAGGTATGCTGGTCCAGAGACTCTCACACATGGGGCAGAGCTGTTCCTTGCTCTCCCTGTGCACAGCCGTTCATGAGGCAGTCGGGAGGCATGGCGGGTTCTAGCCCTGGCCCACCACCTCGGCAGAGCCTCACAACAAGCCAGACCACCCCTCCTCACTCCATGGGCGCCGCTATTTTCCACTTTTGGACTTTCCTCTCGTCAGAACTCCACCCAACAGACCAGCCCATCACAGCCCGGATCACCGACACCCACCCTGCAGCAGCTTTTTTCCTCAATCCGGCCCAGGTATGCTGTCCAGAGACTCTCACACATGGGGGCAGAGCTGTTCCTTGCTCTCCCTGTGCACAGCCGTTCATGAGGCAGTCGGGAGGCATGGCGGGTTCTAGCCCTGGCCCACCACCTCGGCAGAGCCTCACAACAAGCCAGACCACCCCCTCCCCCTCACTCCACGGGCGCCGCCATTTTCCACTTTTGGACTTCCCCTCTCGTCAGAGCTCCACCCAGCAGACCAGCCCATCACAGCCCGGATCACCAACACCCACCCTGCAGCAGCTTTTCCTCAATCCGCCCAGGTATGCTGGTCCAGAGACTCTCACACATGGGGCAGAGCTGTTCCTTGTTCTCCCTGTGCACAGCCATTCATGAGGCAGTCGGGAGGCTGGCGGGTTCTAGCCCTGGCCCACCCACCCGGCAGAGCCTCACAACAAGCCAGACCACCCCCCCCTCACTCCACGGGCGCGGCCATTTTCCACTTTTGGACTTCCCTCTCCTCAGAACTCCACCCAGCAGACCAGCCCATCAGCGGCCACGCAGTTCATCAATAAATGCTTTATTTGGAGGTGTTTAAAAGAGTTTGCCTCCCCGCTCGGCAAGCCTGGCAAGCTTCTCGTGTTTTATATGATATGCCAAATTCCAGTAACAATTATATTAGGTCATTCCCATGACCTAATATAATGGTTTGAGGCTCTTTATGTTCCTGTAGCAAGCCGATGCCCCTGGCTCTACTGGTATGAGACAGGACATATGGAGATATTACTGGTGCCCGCTCTAGCAAATAGATGATCAACGGGAAGATCGTGATCGTGATCGTGAAAGGCAGGGTTCTGTGGTATAATTTTTTCCTTTTCTCTCCTGCTTAAATCCTTGCCAAGCTTTTCCCAGCAGGGGGCGTTAACATTCCCGAAACTGCGAACCATGGCGCCGCCATGTAGACATCATCTAGGAATCCTTTTACTGTTCCATCAGAGATTTCTAGCTCTCTTTCTCTCAGCAGCCGCTGGATTGGCCGAAGAAAGCCCTCTATGCTAGAATTTGTGTTTCCCATATTGTGTACTTATCTACACACAGCTTGAATTTGGGGAAGACAAGCCAACTATGTAGGCTGGACTTACTTTCACTTTCAGCAATGTTATTCGTCGCAAATCCAGCAAGTGCACTCCTTGCCTGGTTGGTGCCAATGGCAAAAGAAAGCAACACAGGTTAAAAGCACAAAGATAATAAGCACAAAGATTGCAGCAATTACACCGTCAGCCGGAAAACAAGCCAATCCATATGTTATTTACCCGAGGGGGGGAACTTACCTGCGCCCCAGCTCCACGTGTCTAAGTTCTGAATCCTCCCGGAGAGACCGTGGGTCCTTGCCTGGTGCCTGGATGTTGCGTTCTCAAAATCCAGGGATGGCACGTTCCGCACCACTTGTGGGATGCCCTCTACTGCCGCGGAGAACGACCACAACAGGATTCTTCTTAGACCACGCTTTATTGGAGCCAATGAAGTTTGAAAATTAAGATGGCGAAAGGACCCCGACCCTTCGTGCAAGCTGCCTTTATACAGTGCTGTTTGGTACAGGTCATATGAGCTGATGAAACATACCCTGATTGGACAAAGCCCGAAATCACACCATGCCAGGGACCCTGCGCATGTGCAGGACACATGTGCAAGCACGGGACACAGGGGCAGGAAGGCAACGTGACAATGGATGAAGTCAGTGGCCTTGAAGGCCAGTGGCCTTGGAGGCGCTCATGCTAGGCAAAATGGCTTCCAGCACAAAATGGTGCCCAACATATATATATATGTATATATGCATATATATATTTATATTTATATATATATCTACTATTCTCATTATATAAATCTTATTCTTTCCTTTTCACACAATGGTTAAATTGAGGCCTGCATGAACGATAAAACTGATAGAATATTAAGCTATCAACTTAACACCAATGCATAAAAAATACAATTTTACCCTCCTGTCCCTTTGATCTTTTTAAAATCAAGGTATATGCACTTTGCCTCTGTATCCTCAGGTACTATTTTAAAAGTTTAACTGTGTTTACTTTAGTTAATAATTTATTTATTTATTCTGAATTTTTCTCGTCACACCTACCAATGCTCAGGGGTTACCATTGCTCTGCACTCAGGAATGATTCCTGGCAGTGCTCAGGGGATCATACGGGGTGCTGGGGGATCGCACACGGGTCACACGCATGCAAGACAAATTCAGTACCCGCTGTGCTATTGCTCTGGCCTGTCTTTATATTAAAGTTCTTATTATTTCTGCTTCTTTTTTTCCTTTAGTCATAATAGTTCCTATAATTTACACACCACCATTCAAATAATAAAGCATTCTGGGACTTTAAGTGGATTTTAAATGTCCATGCATTAAAGATGGACATAATTCATGATTCTCTGTAAGTAATCAGCATGCTTATTCTTCGTTAAAGCCATCCCTCCAAGATTCCTTATAGGATACCTGTGGTAATGGATGATTTAAGACATTGTTGTCTAAAATCCTCTATTTTACCTCAATTCTCTGAAGGACACCATTGCTTGATAGAATTTTCATGATTTATTAGCAATTCTCACTGACACCTTAATTTTAAATAATTTTTCCTATTTCCTTTTGACCTGAAAATTTTCTGATGAAAATATGCTGCTTAGGTTTTAGAGAACTTTCTGTTGTTAACATTTTATATTTTTCTGCTTTTCCAATTTTATCTCTTTCCTTTTGAAAATTTAATTATTATGTCTATGTGTATGATTAGACCTATCATTAGGAATACACTGGGTTCATGAATATAGCTATGTTAGTAGAGTGTGAGGATGCCCACTCAGGGACTCCAATGTCGGGGAGTGCCACCGGGGTCCCTGACCTTTCCTGGAAAGCGTGTTCCCTTTTACCTCCGAAGTCGGGCGGGAATGGATGAAAACTCAGGAATCCGATGCAGTTTTAAAAGGCCTTACTTATCACAGGTTCAGGCATACAAGTCAGCAATAGGAAAACCCTGTGCTTAGGATTCTAGGCTAAAACCCCAGCCATGAGTAAGCCAAGATGGCGGCCACCACAAAGTGTTAAGGCCCTGTAGAGAGGAGACAAAGACAAGACTGCCAAGAAGACTGCGAGCTCACAAAGAGAGCCCAAAAAAGAGAGCCCAAAAGAGAGAGAGAGGGAGAGAGAGAGAGGAAGCAGGCTGGTTTTATACCCCTGCATCTCAGATCTTCCACTATTATGGGAAGCAGGAAGGGACAAATGCCCTTAGGTAATTTCTCCCAGCACCTCCCTCTAGGCCCTATTATATGCTAATGTTTTGAGTCAAGATCTGCCGGGAAATGAATGCCTTAATAGGGTATAGAATGGGGTTTCTGAGAAGGCATGTCTCTGTACCAAAGACTAATACTAATGCCAGTTAAATATTTCTCCAAGTCTTAACAAGAGTCTCATCTACTTCACGGTATTTTGTATTTTAGTTGCCCTTGAGTTATCAGGGAGCCATGCTTGCTTGCTTGGAGGCAAACAGCATTTCTCTCTGGTCTAATTACTTAGAGATCCAACGTGGCCAGGCAAATATGCTGGTAAGATCTAGCTGGTCCCACGATGGTAGCATGAGAGAATATTTATACCAGCCAGTACAGAATGCATGGTCAGATAAACTGCCACATTTAGACTACCACCTATCTACCAAGTGACCTGCAGGTGGCAATCCAGGGCATATGCAGAGGCTTTTAGAGGAGTCTTGCAACAACTTCCTGTGATTAGTTTACTATAAAAAAATTGAAATATTTAGTAACATATAGAAAATTAAGATAAGAAAAAACAAATCCAAATACAAAATGATAATATATGCTACTTTCGGATCCTAACTTGTTTTTTGACCCAAAGCAACGTTCGTGAAAAAGTGTTTTTAGCTTTCTGATTATAACGGACTATAATTTGCGCTGTCCATATTTTGTGAGAGTCAATTTGCCGTATTTTATGTAGAGTCAGGTGTCTGGAACAATGTTTGTGGAGCTACTTCTGGAACAGCAATAATGGTGATCATACGAGTATGAGTCTCCGGAGAGCAGAGGGCAGGAACTCGTTGAATTTTCAGGAACACTGGATAGGGTCTCAGGAACACTGGAACAAGAGTCTTGAGCGCTGGAACAGGTGTCTGGACCAGTGGTACAGGCATCTTGCAAGGCATCTTGAGCAAGGGAACACTGGCACTGGTAACTCTACCTGTAGCTTAATTTTAGGCGAGACAAAAACACTTTTCTGAGATTAATTACAAATAGAGATTTTAAGGCTTTGGCAGGAAATCTAGAACATGAAGAAACATCAACACCTTGTGAGAGGAAACATTAAGAAAAACTTTTTTTGCATATTATTAAATTTTGTAGTGAGCACTGTTTTAGGAGTCTTGGAGCATTGACCACTGTAGTGCAAGTTTACTCCATTCCAATATCTTATCCTTTGAACAGAATCATTAACAAAACAATATTTCGTTGATTTAGCAAACTTTTTATAGTGTGCACTGTTATCAGAGTCCAAAGCCTCAAGCATCATAGAAGGAATCTGCAGCAGCCAAGTTCTTTTCCTCTAAATCTCTGTAGAAAAGTATTAAAATTTTTATTAGTTGTTAGTAGATTTTGATATTGAGCACTATACTTGGAGTTCACCCTTTTTTTCCTTTTTAATTTTTTTTTACCTGTATACAAAACATTAGAAAAGTTATTAATTTTTAAAACCTTGACTCTGATCATACACGGCAGTGTATTTTTTTTCAAAACCTTAAAAAACTCCTTTTATTAGTCATTTTTATACACAAAAACCTTAGAAAATTGTTACAAAATACCTTTTCCTTGAGAGTTATTTAGGTATGCTCATCTTTAAACACTTCAAAGCAGCAAGGAAACATTAAGACACTTACACATTAAACACTTAGAAAATACATACATATATATAATTTTTTTTAAAAAAAGAAAGGGGTTATCTCCTTGAGAGAGCTGCTGAAAAACATTACTAAGGTGAATAATGTTAAAAATACCTGTCTTTTTTGCATTAATAACCGAATATTGAAACGTTTTTGAGCGCGTTTAACACTTTGTCATTAGCCATACATTTACCATAAATCATTCGCCAAAACTATCCATAGGCCAGAAGTCGTTTGCCATAAATATCCAATCACATAACTTAATTGTCTGCAAACCTTAAGCCACGTGGGATGGAGCACAGGCAAATAAAAAAGCAGACAATTTAGTCCGAAAGCTTTGCTACTTATGAAGGTGGCAGGCAACTGTAGATTTAGCCTGGAAGCTCTTTTCCAGCTGAATTAAATAAAGATGCCACCAAGAAATCTGACCTTTTATTTCCCTAAAACAAAGGTCCAGGAAAGTCTCTACTTGAAACTTAACAACTTGCTCTCCAGAACTTGCACTCAGTTTCCGTTGGAAGAGGTGCAGTTTTATCACAAAAATCACAAGAGTTAGCACCAAAAAAAGACCAAAACAAAGAATGGTCATGAGGAATGTTGCAAGCTCAAGAGCATTGCTCTTTGACTATTATTAAATTGATAACAGGAGGAATTATAAAGCTTTTGAGACCTGGGCAGGCCCGGGGAATTAAGCTGTTCCTTTTTGTTCTCCTCATCAGAGTTTTTTAAGAATTTTAGGGAAGGCCTCAACTTAATTTTCAGTCTTCATCAGAGGGGCATCTCTGCCTTTTTGAGGTATTAGCTCCGGGCAGATTTTCAGTTTGAGAGTCAGCCTCCTCTGGAGGTTTCCTTTTCTTCCTTTAGGTTATTGTCAAGCTTTAAAATCTGTTTGCTAGATTCAATTTTATGAATCTCTGAAAAAAAAAGCAGGAACTACAAAAGTCACCACTTCTACCAGTACCTGAAGAAACAGATGAAGCCAGAACAAAGAAAAAACCTCCAGGAGGTAACCCATTTTAACTCACGGTTGAGATGCTGCCTCAGCTTCAGGAAAAGTTCATCAACATTTCGGTGGGACCTCCAGATGTGGGGATGCCCACCCAGGGATGCCAGATGTCGTGGAGCGCCGCCAGGGTCCTCTACAGTGCCGGGAAGTGAGTTCCCTTTTACCTCCAAAGCCAGTGGGGAATGGATGAAGACTCAGGAATCCGATGCAGTTTTAAAAGGCTTTACTTTTCACAGGTTCAGGCATACAAGTCAGGGATAGGAAAAACCCGCGCATAGGATTCCCGGCTAAAACCCCAGCCACGTGTAGGCCAAGATAGCGGCCACCACGACCTGTTAAGGCCCTGTAGAGAGGAGACAAAGAAAAGACTCCCAGAAGAGTTCCAGCTCATAGAGAGTCCAAAAAGAGGGAGAGAGAGAGAGGAAGCAGGCTGGTTTTATACACCTGCATCTCAGACCTCCCACTATTAGGGGAAGCAGGAAGGGTCAAATGCCCTTAGGCACCTCCCCTAGGCCCTATTCTATGCTAATATTTTGAGCCAAGATCTGCCTGGAAATATCTTATAGGGTACAGAAGGGGTTTCTCAGATGGCATGTCTCTGTACCAAAGACTAATACTAATGCCAGTTAAATATTTCTCCAAGCCTTTTAAGAGTCTCCTCTAATTCACGGTAGTTTTGTATTTTAGTTGCCTTTGAGTTAACAGGGAGCCATGCTTGCTTGCTTAGAGGCAAACAGCATTTCTCTCTGGTCTAATTACTTAGAGATCCACTGTGGCCAGGCAAATATGTTGGTAAGATCTTCTGGTCCCACGATGATTGTGGTAACAGGAGAGAATATTTATACCAGGCAGTACAGAATACATGCTCATATAAACTGCCACATTTAGACTACCCCCCCCTATCTACGAAGTGACCTGCAGGAGGAAATCCAGGGCAGATGCAAAGGCTCTTAGAGGAGTTCTGCAACAGTAGTACAAGTGGGGAATAATACGAACATTATTGACTTGAAAAATAATTGCCGATTTCCTCTTCGACTTTAGGATTCTATAATTCGTCTACTTGAATATGCTTTTTGAAGATTCCTAAGCAGCCTTCTCTCATTTTGTGGTCATTTATTTTATCTTAAAAACCATTTAATTGTCCTCTCCTTGAGTATATTTCTGCATTTCCAGGAGGTCATATGATGTTAAATTCCTCTCAGGAATATTTTAATTCTAGATTCATTCTTTATCAACTTCTAGAACCTTTATCAACTTCCAAAATGTACAAGTAGATTAGGTATCTAGCTGGATGAACCCTTGTGCAACACCCTCTACCGCCCACAGTGAAGAACAACCACAACAGGTTCTTTTTTAGAACACGCTTTACTGGAGCTCCTGAAGTTTGAAACTTAAAATGGCGAAAGGACCCCGACCCTCTGCGCAAGCTGCCTTTATACAGTGCTGGTCGGCATGTCCATTTCCCATTGGCTGGTGCAAATGGTGCGGGTCGACGTTTCCACTTCCCATTGGCCGGCGCAGGTCGTGCGAGCTCATAAGAGCTCGTACTTAGCTGATGAAACATGCCCTAATTGGACAAAGCCCAAAATCACACCACGCCAGGGACCCTGCATGCGTGGGACACAGGAAGGGAAGGCAACGTGGGCGGATTCAGTAACGGCTAAAGAGGCACCCGTGCTAGGCAAAATAACTTCTAGCACAAAATGGCGCCCAACATCTCCCCCTTTCTGTCTTTATAAAAACACCTAGGCAACTACCCGATCAAGGCCAATACTTCTTCAGCACCAGCCGATCGAGGGTGGTTGCCTAAAAGAAAGAGACAACAGCGTTACACCTTTCCTTGTGCAATGGCACTAAGCCCTAAAGAGTGCAAAGGCTGTAACGTGCTATTGAACATGTCTTACAGGGTGCAATGGCAACAAGACCTCCTGGTGCCAAGACCATGTTCAAAGATCTCTCTTGAGGCTAGCCAGCCAAACCTGGGGAGATGCGCCTTGCTCCAAGGCTGCCATGGCCTGTAAGATTACAGCTTTATCCTGGGCATGACATGCTCTAAGTTTGCGTAACAACCAGAGGCGAAGGAACACGCCAGCACAGCAAATTGCACCAAAAATTCCACCCCCCACCCATTCCTTAAAGAAGTTAAAGGCGGAAAACATCCACTCAGTAAAATCCCCAAGTGTAATGGGTTCAACTTGGGTGGTGTTAAGAGCAACAATATCCATCAATTGCCGATATAACAAGTCCTCCGTCTCCTGCAACCAACTGCCCGCAAGATATTTCACAATCATTTTGCTTTTGTTGTTTGACTTTTCATATTGGCACTGGCATCGGCCATGTCCTGGTTATTGCCCACAAGTCATTCCTTCTTCCCAAAGCTCTGCTGCAGATTCATCAGCAACGTCAAAATGATCAGCTCTCTTGTCATCTTGACAGATGAAGTGTGTCAATCTTTGCGGTACCCAAATTGGATCTTCCTTGTCCTGTAGAAAAACACAAACAACTCCCCTGGATCTTGATATTACAGGATCCGGTCCATACCATTTGTTATCCAAAACATTTTTCCATTTTACTTTTATATTAGTAGAACAAACATTATTGGCATGTCGATCTGCAGCTGAGCTGCCTTCGTCATTCAAAATTAGAAAATTCCATTGCCCTTGCCCTGTTAGCATATCCATCGCCCAATGCAGTTGACCATTTGCCACATTAGTGCGAGCTTGGCCCTGGGCATAGTCCGTATAAAGTGATTTAAAGTCCAGGTATTGACCCATAGTTAGACATGCCTTGGCTATATGGAACCAATCCAAAGATGTCATGGCATTTTGGGCTAAGCGTTCCACAAGAGTTATGGTAAAGCTCGCAGAAACACCATAACTCCTGGTTGCCTCAGCCAAATCTTTAAGTTGCTTATATTCCACTGGCTGATGAAACCGATTATGTGTGGTAGCATCCTAAAATACAGGAAAGGCCGAAGCCAATTTTATCCAAGTTTTATGAGGAATGAGGCTTGTGCCCTCAACTGGAGGCCCTGAAACCTTTTTTGCATAGTTGTTGTTTTGCGGGTTATATGACAGGGGTCTGGTAAGCTCCGGATCATACCTTTCCCTCTCATATACCACCGCAGTTTCCTCTGACTCTGCCTCTTCCTCTGAATTAAACATGTTTTCCCTTTCCTCCTCAGATTCTGAGATCGACAAGTTTTCAAATTCATCCAGAACTGAATACAGTCCTGGAGGCTTAGTTACCTTTTTCCCTGATCAGGCCTTTTTTTTCTTTGTGTACACCTTGCTTTGTTTTTTTGCTCCATCTCCCTTTTAACTCCTCCACTTTTACTATTTAAATTGGACATGCTTTCTTGGTGCTCTGCGAAAATCGTGCTTCCCTCGTGGAGAATGTTGCCACATCTGTCTTCTTTCAGACAGGTGCGAATTAGTCTCCATAAGGGCAGGGTTCCCAGGGGTAATTTTTCCTTTTCTCTCCTGCTGCTTAAATCCTTGCCTAGCCTTCCCAGCAGAGGGCATTAACATTCCACGAAACTGAGAACCATGGAGCCACAGTTTCTATGTCCTCCAAAAAATCCTCTTACTGTTCTATCAGAAATCTCTAACTCTCTTTCAGCAGCCGCTGGATTGGCTTGAAAAAACCTCTATGCTGGAATTTGTGTTTCCCATATCGTGCACTATCTACACACAGAACCAGCAAGTGCACTCCTAGCCGGGTTGGTGCCAGCAGCAAAAGGAGGCAACACAGGGTCCCTAGCACAAAAAATAACCAGCACAAGGATTGCAGCAACTACAACATCAACACCAAAAAACAAGCCTGCCCATATGTTACTTATCCGAGGGGGAGAACTTACCGGCGCCGCCACTCCGCGAGTCTAAGTTCTGAATCCTCCTGAAAACCGGGGTCCTTACTTAGTGCCTGGATGTTGCATTTTCCTGGGTTTCGCACCACTTGTGGACGCCCTCCACCACCCACGGTGAAGAACAACCACAACAGGATTCTTCTTAGAACACGCTTTACTGGAGCTCCTGAAGTTTGAAACTTAAAATGGCGAAAGGACCCTGACCCTCTGCGCAAGCTGCCTTTATACAGCACTGGTCGGCGTGTCCATTTCCCATTGGCTGGCGCAAATGGTGCGGGTCGACGTTTCCACTTCCCACGAGCTGATGAAACATGCCCTAATTGGACAAAGCCCGAAATCACACCACGCCAAGGACTCTGCAGATGCGCGGGACACAGGAAGGGAAAGCAACGTGGCAGTGGGTGGATTCAGTAACGGCTAAAGAGGCACCCGTGCTAGGCAGAATAACTTCTAGCGCAAAAATGGCGGCCAACACACCCTGAGAGGCTCCTGGCACTTCAGGGCAGCACAGAAAATCCCAAGAACTGCAGGAGCTCAGAGCTGCACAGCAATCTTTGGCCCTTGCACTGAAAGTGAGGTTTATGCCCTAAAAGAGAATCATTTGGAGGCTTCCTAAGCACTGCATTGGAGTGCCTGGGATGAAGGAGGGACCCAAAAGTCTCTATATAATAAAACATTTTAGCGAAATGGAAAGGAGAAGGTCAAATAAAAATTCTTCATTTTCCGGGCCGGAGCAATAGCCCAGCATGTACAGCGCTTTGCCTTCACGCAGCTGGCCTATGCCGGCTCGGATTCGATCCCCAGTATCCCATATGATCCCGTGAGCACTGCCAGGAGTAATTCCTGAGTGCACAGCCAGGGAGTAACCCCTGAGCATTGCCAGGTGTGACCCAAAAAAACAAAAAAAGAAATCTTCATATTCCTAGCTTGTGATTTCTGTGGGTGGCCATCCTCACAGTGCCATTCCCAGGAAGACTTAGTCCAGCAGTGCACCCTTGTTTAGGCATTACAGGGAGAAACTGGCTGTGCTCAGACAGGAGTAGGTGCATGCAAGGCATATGCCCCTATCCTTTGACCTATACCCCAATTTTCTTATTCTTACAAGTTCTGCCAAATGTTCATCATACTGACAGTTCATCATACTGACATCATATACTATTGATAATAGCTTATATCTCTGAACTGGAAGGCATAAACAATGCAATGAACTAGAGGTAATGCAATGCAATCATGTTCCTTTGAAATATAGGAACAGCTGGCAGGGATAGAGTATGTGTGTTGCATGTGCAAGGCACTAACTGATATCCCTGATAGTCTTTCATCCCCCAAATTCAGCTAGCAGTCCCCAGAAGTGCCCATCCCATGGCTGGGATCCCTCAAACCTAAGAAGACCCATACAGAAGTCAATAAAAAATTCTAATTCACAAAATATATAATATGAAAATATATACTGAAAATCCTAAATTTTATTATAAAAACTGAACAATAACTGCTACTTATCTGAAAACTACATAATGATTATGTTAAGAATGAATGGGAGAAACTTGATGAGTACAAGCAAGTGATGCAAAAGAATGAATAGAAAAAATCACTTTGCTTGATCACTTGAATCCCATTATTCATCGATTTACTCGAGCGGGCGCCAGTAACATTTCCATTGGACCCTATCATGTGCCAATGTACCCAATGGCATGTGGTTGATTCAGGAATATGAAGAGCTTCAAACCGTTCCTTCCAGGGTCCTGACAAGAAATTCTGACCACCTTGTAGGTGGGCGGCCACGTGATCTTTCGACATCCCGTGGGATCCAGTTGGTAATGGCTATAGTCCAATGGTTGTCTCCAAATCGCATTACATGTCCAGCCCATCTGATTTTCGATGCCTTGGCAAACGAGACAGCATCCCTGATTCTGGAATAGCGACGGAGGTCAGAACTCCGATTCCTTCTCTCACTTGAGTGAGGGGTGATATTCCAAGCATAACTCTTTCGATTCCTCTCTGGGGAGACCCGAATAGCATTCTCATCCTGCTTTCATAGGGCCCAGGTCTCTGAGGCGTATGTTAATGCAGGGAGAACGAGTGGAGTCAAAGAGATGTGCCCGAGCAATGATTTTTTTATAGAAAAAATATCATTGTAAAAATATTAGCAATTGCAAACAGCTAATATTAATAAGGAAGAAAGGTCAATATTATAAAAAAGAAGGGCACCATAATATTCATTTAAATAAAAAAATATAAGAAATATACCAGAAAACTTATCCTCAGCAATTTAGGTGCCTAGAAGAAAAGGAGCAATTCTTTTCGAGACATGTCTAGGAAAAAAGACATCCAAACATGTTTCCCTATGTTAGAGATATGAAGTCAGACCCGCAGCACGATTTACTTCCACACCCCCTCTCAGAGAAACATGCAAGCTACCGAGAATATACCATCCTCACTGCAGAGCCTGGCACGCTGTCAGATGTGTATTCGTATGCCAAACCCAGTAAGAAAATGTGTATCTTCCTGACCCTGAAAGAGCCCTGAATACAGAAGCACTAAGAAGGATGAACAAGGGAGTACCTGATAAAATTTCAGGGCCAAACTAGGCTGCCAAAATGAAAAAGGACTAAAATGACTGTCTATAATTTCAAGGCATGAACGCTGGCATGGGAAGCATACATTGAGGACCTCATGGTGCGAGCAAGCGTAAAAAGATCAAGTATGACATCATTGGTCCGACTGAGACGAGGAGGAGTCAATCGGATCCTGCCGTGTTTGACACAGAAGAAGAACTCTTCCTAGGAACATGCGACATAAGAGGTGTCCGTGACATTAGTGTCCTTGTCAACATGATCGTGGCCATGGACATTGATTCATTTGAATGCCTAACAAACTGTATCAGACATATACACTTGAAGAGATGTGACCCACTGCCAGCAATTTCTATCTTCGTTGTCTATGCACCAACATCCACATACAAGGAAGATGAAATTGAGAAATTCTACATGGAACTGGAGGAGTTCTATATAAAAGATCACACCTTCTACAAGATCATAGTGGGTGATTTTAATGCCAAGATAGGACCAAGAATATCGACTGAAGAACTCTACATTGGGACCCATGGCCTAGAATGGAACGAACAGGATGAGACACTATCGGAGTTCATCATGTCCATCAAGGCCATTCATGGGAACTCACAGTTCCAGAAGGTTGAAAAGAAACGTTGGACATGGGATCTCCTGGTGGAGAGTTCCACAATGAAATTGACCACATCATCATCAATCGGAGGTATTGCCTAAACAATGTCGCTGTCGTCACAAAATTCCCAACAGGATTAGACCACCATCTCCTTCGTGCAATATTCTACTTCCCGCAACAGGGAGAAAAGGTTGCAAAGTTTAAGAAGAGAACTCCCATAACGACCACCAATTGTGAACTCTTTGGCATAATTGCGGCAACATGAGAAGATTCCATCTTTGACGACATCGATGAAGAATACAACCGACTGGTTCAGCACCTCCATGATAGTGCGAAGAAGGCCGAGAAAGAGAAAGACAGAAAAGGATGCCTGTCTTCAAAAACTCTCAAGCTCATTTGCCAACGTGGCACGGCGAGTTGCAGTCCACCAAATGCTAATGTCCAAGCTCGCAAAACGGTGCAGAGAGGCGATAAACAAAGACCTCAAAGAGGGAAGAGCAGAAATACTGGAAGATTCAGCAGAAGCCGGGAAAAGCATTCGAAACGCCAGCCCACTCCCTCTGCGGACATTGGAGCCCACAACCTACACGAAAAGGGACTGTGGCCTCAGACCCCGCCGCACCTCCATGCACCTTCTAGAGCCCCTGCAGCAAGAGAATCAAGGGTTAAGATGCTCCCCAGAAGCAGAAAGAGTGACCTGAAGGGGTGAAGTCCAGCAGCAGAGGTAGACCCGGTGCATCTGTGTGTGTGTGGGGGGGTTGGGGTGAGCTGGGCACAGTGACCCTGAAAATGCAAATTTTGCAACATAAGTTGAACTAAGGTTGTGTTTAATGGTTCAAAAGGTTTTGACTGTTCAAGAAAGAAAGACTGTTCATAGAGTAAAATGAATTATCTTATTTATACTTTTTTTTCTTATGTAGAAAGCAGTTTGTTTTAATTCGGTAAGAATAATAACCAACTGTACCAGGACTTCTATACAAGAATCTATTTTCTAATATTTATGAAAAAATATACTACTCTTAGTCATATTTCCATCTCTTAATTTCTCATACTTCTGATTTATAATCGAAAGTTCACACTTACTTTTATTTAAAAAATTGTTGATTCTTTACTAATCTATATGACTTTCTGTCACACTTGACACTAAATAAATCAGATCCTGACAGATTATATCCCAAAGTGCACATGCCAGTTATATACAGTGGATTCAAATTTGTTATTCCAGGTGCTGGGGTAATGGTTTTAGTGGGTAAGGCATTTCTTCCTTGCACACATCAGCCCAGGGTCAATCTCCGTTACCCCATATGGTCTTCCAGGTCCATCAGGAGTGATCCCTGCGTACATGAGCATAGCCAATATTGCCCCAATGAAGATCTAAAAATAAAACTTATTACTACTTTCGAATTAATAAATCTGGTAATTCTTAATTTATCTTTGTGAGATTGCATGCCTTTGGGATGACTTTATATATTTTTCTCTTAGTTCTAAGGGAGGGAGGGAAGAAGGGAGAGGAGAAATAGAGAATGTCAGATAAAGAGAGAGAGAGACAGAGGACAGAGACACTGAGAACTAGGCTGGGTAGGGTAGAGCCTGGGAATGTTTAGAGTTATCTGGTGCACTCTATTGCAACTCTCTCCCCAGAATACTCGTACCATGCTCTGTAAAATTTCTCTGATGCACTTATGCACTTAAAGGAGATAAGGGTGATCCGTTTCTGAGGCATGCTGGATCTACAAGTCATCCCGGGGCAAGTACTCTAAAGAGGAAAGGTGCATTCCTGGTGGAGGCAGGTTCTGAATCTCAAAGCCTTCCAAGGGCTGAGAATCCACAAATAGAGATGCTCACTTACTGCACCCAGTAAGTCAGAGGTGGAATATGTAGCTCTGAGTCGGCTATTAACTCTCCAGTTTCATCAAGGCCTCGGGAGCCCAACACCTGCCGCTTTGCCCTTTTAGAGTAGAATCAGCACAATCCTAAAAGCCTTGCAAAAGGGCCCACATGACATTTGTAAAAAGTCTGTGCATTGTGCTGTATTGTTGTCTTACTGGGTGAAGTGAGAGAGAGAACTTTTGACTCCTCAGGAATTTCAGATCATTGTCAAAACCTTAGCTATTCACAATATTTACAATGGCAGATGTGTATTGTGATGAGGCCCAAATGAAACTGCACGCCATAGGTCCTTCTGGGATTAGAGTTGCAGGGATTCACCTAATCTATAATACGCTGAAGGGCAAAAGAGAAGGGCAGGAAAGAAGCAAGTAAGCTCCTTGCCCCGTGATGTCTAAACTTACATTCATGAGACAGTATTGGGTGTCTGGGAAAGATTGATTCGGATGCCTAATTTAAAGGAAACTATACAAGAATTTTTCAGGGAACTACTGAACCATATGTGGATTTTGTGGGGAAATGGAGAGATACATTAGGGATAAAGTCATTCAGCAACACCCAGAATGACAATTCGCCTTTGATTGTGCCAATGAGAATTCCCAAGCATTCTGGCACCCTATGAGAGAGAGAGAGAAAGAGAGAGAGAGAGAGGGGAGAGAGAAACAGAGAGAGGTGGCAACTTTTGCGGGGATTTAAAAGCATGTCAGAATGTTGACCCAATTACCCATTAAGTGTGTGTAAATGCTACTGAGGTTTAGGCAGTATAGAGGCAGGCTCAGGTGAATTGGGGGTACATCAAACAATCTCCACAGGAGAGACACAGCTCCTCACAACCCAACCATTTAGGGCATCACCCAGACCAAAGGAGGTGATGAGCCACAAGTGGACATAGCATGCTTTATTTCTTCCAGCTGCTCATACTTGAGAATCCCATTGGGCCTCTCATTTCCCTCTCTTCCTCTAGGCAGTTCCTTTAGGCTTTCACAGCTCTTGGGTGTTCCCTTGGGAGATCAGGGGCTCACAAGATTTTAGTGAATACTCACTTCAATGGCTGACAGCCTGGGAGCCATTTGTGGGTGGCTCCAATTTGACATCTGTCAAATTGATAAACCAGGTATTATCCTAAATAGATATTAATAAAAATAGATATTCTTTTCTTTATCTTAGATAAAGTATCTTTATTTACGACTTTTGCTGTTGGCTGTGAGCTCGGTGTGTGTAAGTGTGTGTGGATATATGTATATACTGTTCTCATTATATAAATCTTATTCTCTCCTTTTCACACAATGTTTACATTGAGGCCTGCATGAACGATATAATTGATAGAATATTAAGCTATCAACTTAACTATCACTATCTTCCCGTTCATCATCTATTTGCTAGAGTGGGCACCAGTAATATCTCCATATATCCCGTCTCATGCTAGTAGAACCCAAGGCATACGCTTGCTCCAGGAACTCAAAGAGCCTCAAACAATTATACTAGGTCACAGGAATGACCGAATATAAATGTTACTGGTATTTGGCATATCAAATACGACACGAGCAGCTTGCCAGGCTTGCCGTGTGGGTGGATACTCTTGTAGTCACCTCAAAATAAAGCATTTATTGATGAACCAAGCTGCTGCTAGCGACTGCAGGAGCAGTGCGGCTATGATAGTCTGGTCTGTTGGGGAATTGTGATGAGAGGGAAGTCCGAATGTGGAAAATGGTGGCCCCATGGAGTACAGGGGGTGGTCTGGCTTGTTGTGAGGCTCTACTGGCATGGCAGGCCAGGGCTAGAATCCGCCATACCTTCTGGGTGCCTCATGAGCGGCTGGGCACAGGGAGAGCAAATAGCAGCTCTGCCCCATGTCTGAGAGTCTCTGGTTCAACAAACCTGGGCCTGATTGAAAAAAAACTGCTGCAGAGTGGGTGTCGATGATCTGGGCTGTGAAGGTCTGGTCTGCTGGGTGGAACTGTGACAAGAGGGAAGTCCGGATGTGGAAAATGGTGGCCCCCCATAAATAGAGGGGGTCGTCTGTCGGGTTGTGAGGCTCTGCTGCAGTGGGAGGCCAAGGCTAGAACCTGTCATACCTCCCGGGTTCATCAACTTAACACCAATACATAAAAAAAATACAATTTTACCTTCCCGTCCCTTTGATCTTTTGAAAATCAAGGTATATGTACTTTGCCTCTGTATTCTCAGGTACTGTTTTAAAACAGATTACTTTATTTACTTTAGTTAATAATTTATTTATTTATTTATTCTGATTTTTCGGTCACACCTACCAATGCTCGGGGGTTACCATTGCTCTGCACTCAGGAATGATTCCTGGCGGTGCTCAGGGGACCACATGGGGTGCCGGGCCACCAAATGCTAATGTCCAAGCTCGCAAAGAAGTGCAGAGAAGCGATAAAGGAAGACCTAAAAGAGAGAAGAGCAGAAATACTGGAAGATGCAGCAGAAGCAGGGAAAAGCATTCGCAACGCCCGCCTGTCCTTTGCCAACTATAAGACCAAGATGACTGCCCTCCAACGCCCTGATGGATCTCTCACATCTTCCAGAAATGCAATTGGGAAGATAATCCATGACTTGTACTCAGATCTCTTTGATAGCCACATCCACCTGCCCACATACCAAATTCCGCAGGATGGATACGCCGTTCCCAACGTTCTCCCTTCTGAAACCTGACATGCCATTTTGTCGGTAAAGAAAGTAACAGCACCAGGCCCAGACAAAGTCAGACGTGAACACCTGATGATTCTGCCATCAGTACTCATCAGTACCCTGGCTCAGCCCTTCACATGCAACCTGTCTGAATGCAAGGTGCCCTCCCAATGGAAAACCAGCAGAACAGTTCTACTGTTCAGGAAGGGAGACATTTTCGACATTGGCAACTATTGCCCCATCTGCTTGTTGTCCGTCATCTACATGCTGTTCACTCGAGTCATCCTAAACAGGATTGGCAGAACATTAGATAAGGGACAACCATGCGAGCAAGCTGGCTTCCGAAAAGGATTCAGCACCATCGGCCATATCCACACAGTAACCAAGCTCATTGAGGTTTGTAGGGAGTTCAAGATGCAGCTCTGTCTCACGTTCATTGATTTAAAGAAAGCCTTTGGTTCTGTTGAGACCAAAGCAGTTATCCAATCCTAGCCAAACAGGGTATTCAAACCCAATACATCGAGATTCTTCATGAGCTCTATTACGTATTCACAACTAGTTTCTCACCATTCTACACGGTAGTGATCATTAATGTCAAAAGAGGGATTCAGCGCCACCAAAACTCTTCAGCACCACCCTCGAGAACATCATGCAACAATCAGAATGGGAAGGAACTGGAGTGAAGACAGATGGTTGGCAACTACACCACCTCCGCTTCACTGAAACATCGTTCTAATAACACCAAACATTAGCCAAGAGGCACAAATGCTGACTGACTTTGACCGAGAATGTGGAAAGATAGGTCTACAGATGAATCTCAACAAAACTATCACTATCACTATCTTCCCGTTCATCATCTATTTGCTAGAGCGGGCACCATTAATATCTCCATATGTCCTGTCTCATGCTAGTAGAATCCAAAGGCATCCGCTTGCTCCAGGAACATAAAGAGCCTCAAACCATTATATTAGATCATGGGAATGACTTAAAATAAATGTTTCTTGTATTTGGCATATCAAATACGATACGAGCAGCTTGCCAGGCTTGCCGTGAGGGTGGCATACCCTTGTAGTCACCTCTAAATAAAGTGATTATTAATGAACCACGTGGCCGCTAGTGGCTGCATGAGCCGAGTTGTGATAGTCTGGTCTGCTGGGTGGAGTTGTGACGAGAGGGAAGTCCGGATGTGGAAAATTGCAGGCCCCAAGGAGTAGTAGGGGTTGTCTGGCTTGTTGTGAGGCTCTGCTGGGATGGCAGGCCAGAGATAGAGCCCGCCATGCCTCCTGGGTACCTCATGAGTGGCTGGGCACAGGTAGAGCAAGTAGCAGCTCTGCCCCATGTCTGAGAGTCTCTGGTTCAGCATACCTGGGCGGATTGCAAAAAAACTGCTGCAGGGTGGGTGTCGATGATCTGGGCTGTGATAGTCTGGTCTGCTGGGTGGAGTTGTGACAAGAGGGAAGTCCGGATGTGGAAAATGGCGGGCCCCATAGAGTAGGAGGGGTCGTCTGGCTTGTTGTGAGGCTCTGCTGAGGTGGCAGGCCAGGGCTAGAACCATTCTAATAAAGTTTTTAAAAAGTTTCCATTTACTTTGTTTCTGGATTACTGAGAAGGGATAGAAACCTCTGGGCATTGTATATTCTGAATCTACATTACTAATACAGCTAGAACAGGCATGGACCGGTAGTGAGGGGGTACCAGAGCGCCTGACGTGGGTAGGTGGCAAACATGTCAGCGCCATCAAGGCGCTGAAACAGCGAAATCACTTTCTGCCTCAACGCCAGGTATATGAGGGAAAGAGCTCATAAGTATCATGTGACAAAATGAGAATAAAGACAATTTAAACCAGAGAAATAATCTCACATATCCAAGCTGCTCTGGGTCCTGGGAGAGTCAGGGTGTAGTTTCCATCACTGAATTCCCCTCTCCTGTTCTAATGCACCACGTTCTACCATGGAAAGAAGTAGACGAGATTCAGGATGGTATAAATCACATCTTCAAGAGCCCGGGCGAGAGCTTCACTCAAATAGAGGGCTGGGAGTGGTACAGGAGCAAGCATGACTCTGACAGAGCCAGTTTCACTGGGCGATGCTTAGACCTCGCCGCTTGGAGGCACAGAAAATGCTTGCAACAGAGTGCGGCCTGGTGCGGTCACCAGATGCCGAACACGGATCCAACAAAACTATATACATGAAAAATGAACTAGTTCCGGAGGCCCCATTCAATGTCAATGGAAGAAACATCTCTGAATGCAGCAGTTATGTGTACCTAGGTCGAGAATTCAACATGATAAATGACCTAAAACCTGAGCTGCGCAGGAGGAAGAGGATGGATACACCTTCAAAAAGCATGGATTGCCTTCAAAAGCATGGAAGAAATAGCGAACTAGACAAAGAACCTCCAGCTCCAGCACAACTCTTCTACTCCAGTGTTCTCCTGCTTTAAAATACACCTCAGAGACCTGGGCCCTATGAAAGCAGGAGGAGAATGCTATCCGGGTCTCCCAAAGAGGAATTGAAAGAGCTATGATTGGAATATCACGCCTCACTGAAGTGAAAGAAGGAATCCAGAGCTCCGACCTCCAGCTCTGTTCCAGAGTCAGGGATGCTGTCTCATTTGCCAAGACATCGAAAATCAGATGGTTTGGACATGTAATGAAAGTTGGTGATGACCGCTGGACTAGAGCCATTACCGAATGGATCCAACTGGACGTCAAAAGACCACGAGGCCGCCCAACTACAAGATGGTCAGACTTCTTCGTCAAGACCAGGAACGGACGATTTGAGGCTCTTCGTATTCCTGAAATAACCAGATGCCATTAGGCTACACTGGCACGTGATAGGGTCAAATGGAAATGGTACTGGCGCCCGCTCCAGGAAATCGATGAACAACGGGATGTTTAGTGATCTAGTGATCTAGTGATGAAGTAAGATTAGAGGACAGATGCTCCCTATATCTCAATTTGACAAAGACTAAATGCAAAACATCCATGGACAACAAGTCTGCTGAACTGGTGCTGCCAGAAGATCTGGGGACCTTGGGGGTTGGAGCCCGGAGAGGGAGCTCAGTGCACTTGTCAGAAAAACCCCTCCAGAGTGCTCCCAACCAGCTTTGCCTGCTGCCTGGTTTGAATCCAGCCCTGCTCAATCACTCTCTACCACATGAGCCTTCATGTGGAAGAGGACTAGGACCAAAAAAACAGGGCCAGGTGCACATCAGTCAGCTGCCACCTAGAATTGCTACTGCTTGAGGTGCAAAACTGTGAGTGTGATGTATGTTTTATGAACTGTCTCTCAGTTCCAAAGGGCGGTCACCATTTCGTTTACTTTGTAAAAAAAAAATATCTTTTGTGTGTGTGCTTGTGTGTGTTTTGTATCTGTATGTCAATGTGTCTTTGTGTCTGTGTGTCTGTTTAACCAAACGAGATTACTCTGGAATTACTCCTGGCACTGACTCCAGTCAATCCTAGTGGGTGGGGGGAAATTTAGGGATGCCGAGTATACAATCCAGGTAGAGCTCAAGTATGTCGTGGACATCACCAAAGCACTATGGGTCTAGTGCCTACTCTGACAGTTTATGAGAGCTGCTGAGTGTCAGACAGGTACTTGGATCACATTTATGAATGTGACACTGCTGGATATAATTGTTTTCTTGATCCTATTTGAAAACAGAAACCTGGAATGAATATGGGTGTTTGGAATTCGTTATTTAGGGAACTGAAAAAGCTGGACGGCTTGTTAAAAAAAGACGTCTGCCACAGGGAAGACACTGTGTGGCCTTGGCTACCTCAGAGAAATGTGATCTACACACACACACCTCAACGTGGTCTACGGATTCATTATTGATGATTACTGCAGAGTTGATGAGCTTTGGGAATGCTTGGACATGGGAATTGAGGCTGGAGTTAAATGCTACAGCTCAGTGAAAGACCACATTTAAACAGTCATTTGCCCAATCATGAGCCAAGAATATAAACTCTATACATTCAAGGTCAGGGTCTATAGAAAAAGAGGGTGCGAGCCCAAGTAGGGTCCATGGTATCAATTATGCCCAAGTCCAGGAATTCCGTCAGGCAACAAGGCCAGTAAGCCATTGAGCTGCCAGAGGTCTCAGGGGATCGCAGAAAGAACAGACATGGCACAAGAAGAGCTAAAGGCAGAGCAGGTAGGACAGAGGAACTCAGGGCCCCAAGTGGGTGGGGCCTGTGATGTCATCACTCTGGTACCCCTGCCCCACATTCTGACCCCTTATGATGTAAGCAGGCAGGGCTATAAATATCCAGGGCCTGGTTGCTCAGCGCTCATTTGCCTCAGGCAAGCTGCCAAACATACATGGATATTGTTAACCTTTCTAGTACACCCTGTCTCCCAACCCAACCTCAAAATACCTTCCCCATTCACCTGTACCTTGTCCTACTCCTTCCCTTCCTCCAATGTCTTGTGTCCACCGCGTGTTTTTGTGCCACGATTGTTTTTCTCCGTCTAATCACCATCGGGTGAGTACACAGGGTGAGCTCCTGAGGAATTTAGTGGCGTCTTGAGTTTGGTCAATTCAGGTGTACACTGAGTTTGGGGAATCTGAAGCAGGCCTGAAAAGCGTTCCTCTTAGAGTCTAGAGGGATTGGCTCACGGGTTCGGCGGGGGAGCCTTGTCAGAGCTTTGCCAAGTAAACCCTGATAAGCAGATTCAACTGATTTTAGTGTCTTGGAACATTATTCAGGAAAAAACCCAGAAGAAAGTTCATGGAATTACTTGGATGCTTGGATGAAAGTCGCGGAGTACCTTCAAAGGGCTGAGAGTTACAAGTCCCATAGACTCACGGTCTTCTGTTGCATTCTAGCTTCCCGGAGAGCCTACCATCCAAGGCCAGCCCACCACTGGAAGAGAGCCCGCCGTAGGAAGAAAGCACACCACAGGAGGACAGCCTGCAGGTCCAGACCACACAGCAGGCGATGTAAGCAGCTACCTTCTCTGACCGAGTCCTCTAGTTCCCTGCTATGAAATCAAGCCAAAACCTCTAAGGATGTCAATTTAGACATTATCCCTCTGATAAGCAAGGGCTGTGGGAGAGAGATGGGAGGTCAGAGAGGCAGAGCCCAGGGAACGTGGGTGATTCCCTCTTACCCAGCAAAAGAAGGAAGCCTGGCAGAGCGTGCTGTCCTCCAAGTGGACTTCAGCGATGGGAGTAGGCCACTTGAGTCTCTAACTCTGTTAAAGTTCCATGAGGGCTGCATCCTGGAGGGAAGGGTTGAGATTTTGGAGCGTCTTAAGTCCCAACACATGGTGAGAAGGGCCTTTATCCTGGAAGCAGGCACTTCCGTGAGTTTTCTCCATTGAGTTTGCGGGCAGAACTGTGTGACTCAGGCACGGAGATGTCCTGGCAGTTCTCTGATCTCTGGAGGAGAAGTGCTGCTGCTGACCCCCTGACCTAGAGCCCCTGTTGCTTCCCCAGGGAGGAGATTCCAATATACCACCCGGAGAGAGCCACGCATCACCCGGATCTGCGGGGACAGGTGACTATTATCTGGCCTTCCCTCCAGATCCAATTCCAAGGCCCTGGTGGTGCCAACCATGGCCAGGGGTGCGTGAGCGATGGGAACAGGGTGGAGATTGAGACCCTGTCAACTGGGAAGACACGGAGCAGGGGCCTAGGAGGGGCATATTTCCAGGGGTTTCTCTCTCTCTGGGTTTCATACTCACTCATCCTGGCATCAACCTGTCTTGTGTGTCATCTCAGACACCAGAACTGGCACCAGCATGGCACTTTAGGCCAAATGCCACCAAGAGTCTCAGCAGTCAGGGCAGTGCCCAACTTTCACCCATTTCTCTCTAGATCCATTGGTCACCGTGATGCCCTCCTCAGCCCTGGCAAGCTGTTGATCCCAGCCATCGATCGTCCCCAACTTCCACCAGGGATTGCTTCAGATGGTGCAGGCCTCTTCCACAAGTCTGGACAGGGAGGGAGTTCCCCTTCCCCTCGAAATCCAGGCCCCAACCCACGCTGCGACTTTCTCTGCCTCCATGTTTTCCTGACACCCCTCCACCCCCAACCACCTCCCGGGCCCTGCCTGACAATTCCACCACTCCATCCCCCGCTTCTGCAGCTGTCCTCCTCTAACTTTACCTCGATGTGCCGCCGAGAGAAGGGCGCAGTGCCCATCCAGGAGGATGAACACCCTTCCTCCCAAGTCCAGCCTGCCCCCTTTCGCCGTCACCTGCAAGAGGGGGCAGTGACCACCAAGAGCGAGGACAGTACTTGTTCTGAAGCCCAGTCCATGGAGAATCACCGGGATGACGAGAGGGCAGACCCTCCGGAGGACAGGGCTTTCCCGGAGCCTAGGCTCTACAGGGCTAAGTCCTTTAACAATCTGGCTGCGCCTCTGCCCAGACATCGGCACATGGATCCCTGTATTGTTAACCCCACTGAAGAAGCCGTGGACGAGGGGTCCCCACGATTCCTCCTCCGATGAGGAGGGGTCCCTTTCCCTTAGTGAAGAGGAGGAGCTCCCCGACATAGTGGTCCCTACCTTTTTTCCAGAGGTGAGCCCCCCTTCCCTCCCTGCATCAGGCTGCCCGGGGAGGCCCGCAGAAAGAGGAAAGCGCCGCCATGTGCGGTTCACAGTAGCATCTGCACGGAACCGCGTCTCAGTAGAGCCCAAAGATTCCTGAGGAAGTTATGCTGTATCTCCCTCCCCGAGGAATAAAGTGACTTTTTATCCTTACGACTGTGGTGGCCTGCTGGGTCTTTCTTGATGCAGAAAGGAACTGAGGGATGCAGTATCTCTGCGGCGTTCACTAAAGGGAAGGTCGGGGGCGCTATACAGCCCAGCCCCTAAGTCTCTCTCAGCAAAGGGGGTGATATTCCGTAATTCTGCATCGGGTGAGGAGGGGTCCCATGAACCCCTAAGCGAAGAGGAGGACCTCCCGAGATAGTGGTTCCAGCGTATTTCCCACCAGTGAGCCCCTTGCACCCTGCGTAAGGCGGCTGGGAGGCTGGCAGGAAGAGGACACGCCGCCATGTTCCCTTCAACGCCCCAACGGAACCTCGTTTCTATGGAGATCTCTTCTTCGGTGCTGTAAGATGTGTATTTTGTTGGGTTATGCTCCCCGGAGGTATAAATAGTTTTATTTCCCCTAGGACCATGGTGACCTGTTGGGTCCATCTAGATGCAGAAGGGATATGAGGGGAGCAGTAACTCGGAGTGCTCGCTAAAGGGAAGGACAGGCGATACAGCCCCTGAGTCTCCCGCTGTATCTAGGGGCTGCTTTGGAAGGCAGAGCTGATGCCTCCCCACTCCCCCTGCGGACTTTGGAGCCATCGCAGCCTGCATGAAAAGGACTGTGGCCTCAGACCCCGCCGCACCCCATGCACCTTCTAGAGCCCCTGCAGCAAGAGAATCAAGGGTTAAGTTGCTCCCCAAAAGGAGAAAGAGTGACCTGAAGGGCTGAAGTCCAGCAGCAGAGGTAGACCCGGTGCATCTGTGTGTGGGGGTGGTGAGCTGAACACAGTGATGAGCCTGGGCGGTGACGGGGAGGCCTCCTCCAGAGAAACTCTGCGTCCCTCGGAAACCTACCTTGAGAGCCGTGCCTCTACGTGGACCTGCCCTTATTGGCTCTAGTGGTGCTGCTTCCGGGTAAAATCCCTGAATTTGTTACATACAAGGAAACAAATTGAGATTTCAGGCTTATGGAAAGATCCTTTGCTTGCAATAAAAGTTTGGTTTATGGTGTGATGCACCGTCACCTGCATTTTGGAAAAGGGTCTGCGAACAGGCACTCAAGAAAATGAATTATTGGGTGAAATTCCTTCAAGAACTCTAAAAGTCCCGTTGCAGAAATTCCTAGAAAAGCAGAAAAGCCAAGCAGCACTGGTTTTCCTTTTATACTGTTTTAATTATGATAGCCAAGTCCTTAACCTTGCTCTTCACTGCGGCTCCAAACAAAATCCACACCTCCAATTTCTAGGTGTTCTAAGTAGTATGGGGCAATTTTGGCAAAGGCAGGAGAGGAAAGAAGCAGAATTCCAACAAGTACATTTTTTGGCCAAGAAAGGATAGAGAGAGAGAGAGAGAGAGAGAGAGGAGAGAGAAAAAGAGAGGGAGGGAGGGAGGGAGGGAGGGAGGGAAGGGAAGAAAATAAAAGAAATGAAGAGTTTTTGAAGGATGAAAGAGGAAGACTAGCAGGAAGGAAAATTGTCGAGTAGTGCCGCGGGTTCCCCGACAATGCCGAGAAGCTAGTTCCCTTCTACCTCCGAAGATGGCGGGGAATGGATGAAGACTCAGGAATCTGATGCAGTTATAAAAGGCTTTACTTATCACAGGTTCAGGCATACAAGTCAGCAATAGGAAAAACCCTGTGCTTAGGGTTCCCAGCTAGAACCCCAGACACCTGTAGGCCAAGATGGCGGCCACCAGGTGTAAAGGCCCTGTAAAAAAGGATACAAAGACAAGACTCCCCAGAAGAGTGAAAGCTCACAAAGGGAGCCCAAAGAGAGAGAGAGAGAGAGAGAGAGAGAGAGAGAGAGAGAGAGAGAGAGAGAGAGGAAGCAGGCTGGTTTTATACCCTTGCAACTCAGACCTCCCACTATTATTAGAACAGGAATGGTCAAATGCCCTTAGGTAATTTCTCCCAGCACCTCACCTAGGCCCTATTATATGCTAATGTTTTGAGCCAAGATCTGCCTGGAAATGCCTTTTATAGGGTAGAGAAGGGAGTTTCTGAGATGGCATGTCTCTGTACCAAAGACTAATATTAATGCCAGTTAAATATTTCTCCAAGCCTTCACAAGAGTCTGGTCTATTTCACGGTAGTTTTGTATTTTAGTTGCCTTTGATTTATCAGGGAGCCATGCTTGCTTGCTTAGAGGCAAACAGCATTTCTCCATGGTCCAATTACTTAGAGATCCAACGTGGCCAGGCAAATATGCTGGTAAGATCTAGCTAGTCCCACGATGATTGTGGTAGCATGAGAGAATATTTATACCAGCCAGTACAGAATACATGGTCAGATAAACTGCCACATTTAGACTACTTCCTTATCTATGAAGTGACCTGCAGGAGGCAATCCAGGGCAGATGCAGAGGCTCTTAGAGGAGTCCTGCAACAACTCCCCTGATTAGTTTACTATAAAAAATTGAAAAATATTTAGTAGCATATAGAAAATTAAGAAAAGAAAAAACAATTCCAATTACAAAATGATAATACATGTTACTTTAGGATCCTAACTTGTTTTTGGACCCAAAGCAAAGTTCATGACAGAGTGTTTCTAGCTGTCTTATTATAACGGACTATAGTTTGCACTGTCAATTTGTGAGAGTCAATTTGCTATATTTTATGTAAAGTTGGGTGTCGGAACAAAGTCTGTTGGGCTACTTCTGAAACAGCAATAGCAGTGATCATATGAGTATGAGTCTTTGGAGAGCAGCGATCAGGAACTCGTTGAATTGTCAGGAACACTGGATCGGATCTCAGGAACACTGGAACAAATATCTTGCACTCTGAAACAGGAGTCTTGAGCACTGGAACAGGTGTCCTTAACATTGGTGTAGACATCTTGCAGGGCTTCTTCAGAAAGGGAACACTGGCACAGCTAACTGTATCTGTAGCTTAATTTTAGGCGAGACAAAAACACTTTTCGAGATTAATCACAAATAGAGATTTTAAGGCTTGGCAGAGATCCAAGTCTGGGATGGAGAGAAGAACATAAAGAAGCTCCAACACGGGTGGAGCAGGGAAATAAGTATGACAATTGATGACTTCAAAATTGATGAGTCTAGTTGATCAGCAGTGGAGCTGATGAATTTAATGGAGGTTTGTAGTGGTCAGAAATCGAGAAGGTAGTAGTTGAGACATAACATAGACACAACATTAATCACAAACATAATGGTGGCCACCACACGCCACACACACATTTGATCGATCAATATATTACAGCTGTATATATGACCTATCTAGAGTGATAAATGGTAACAAATCAAGCACTTCATGAATATAAAGCCGGCAAAAGATGGTGAGGAAGTGTCTTTTCCTGCGCATAGAGCATGGGGAAAAATTATTTTTGCAAATTATTAAATTTTTGGTGAGCACTGTTTTAGGAATCTCAGAGTATTGGAGCACTGTAGCACAAGTTTACTGCATTCCAATATCTTATCCTGTGAACATAATCATTAGAAAAACAATTTTTCATTGATTTAGCAAACTTTTTTCAATGAGCTCTGTGATTAGAGTCCAAAGCCTCAAGCATCATAGAAGGAATCTGCAGCATCCAAGTTCTTTTTCTGCAAATACCTGTGAGCAAAAACATTAAAAAGGAAACTAACATTAATCCTTGAAACATTTTGACATTGAGCACTATGCTCAGAGTCCACCCATTTTTCCACCCCTATTTTTCATAAGAAAGAAAGCATTTAGGCTCTAAGGCAAGATATTAGACATGAACCATGATCAACAGACTGCAAAACAAGATCATTATTAAAATGAACCAATCCTGGAGGTTTAAACAGCAACTTGCAATTTAAAATCTAAGACTTTATATTGAAAGAATTAGTTGTTTTCTGGTTCTTGGAGAATTTTGGTCTTAACAAGTCGCAGAGGAACCCAGAGTTTCTTGGCAGGGTTATCATCTGTAGAAATGAAAGGATAACCTCTTCCCCGAATGAGGAGGTGAACTGCAATCCACTTATCATCAATTTTCACCCAGATGGGTGAATTGACTGTTTTTTGAGTTTGCATGTCTTCTTGAAAGTGACGTTCAGCCGCGGTATAGGGATATCCTTGAGGTATATTTTAGAAATTTAAGGTGAATAATGTTAAATATAAAGAATCCATTGGAGGCATACTTGTTTTTCGTTGCTTTAGTAACTGAGTTTTAAGCATTCTGTGAGCATGTTCAACAATTCCTTATCCTTGTGGATTATATGGAATTCCTGTAATATGTTTGATCTGCCATTCCTGCAAAAGGATTTGAAGGTTTTGCTTGTGTAAGCAAGACCGTTATCTGTTTTTATGATATGGGGAATACCCATGACAGAGAAGCACTGGAGTAAAAATGAACAAACAGATAGCTCTTTCAGGCGTCATAGGAACAGCCCATATGAACCGAAAATATGTATCAATGACCACATGAAGGAAAGGTTTGTTGGGAAATAAGTTAGTATGAGTTATATCCATCTGCCACAATTGGTTTGTCTGTAAACCTCGAGGTTTTGCTCCTGCCACATGAGATGTACAATGTAAAGGAGCACAGACAGGACAGTTGCGGACAATTTGTCTAGCTTGTCTCCATGGGATGCCATGGTGTACATTAGGCGGCAGACATTTGTATGTAGAGTCTGGTACTCTTCCTCAGCTGATTTAAATACTGGTGCTGCCAAGAGATCTGCTGCTTCATTTCTTGAACCATCGGCCGGGGAGTCAGCTATGAGAACGGATGTGGGAGATGTATATAGGAAATGTTCTTTTTCGGAGGAGATCTTGTAGTTTATGGAGTACCTCCTGAATTATAGGATTATGGGCATTTAAAGAAGCAGTGACAATTCCAGGAAATAACAAACTACATATGCAGAATCACTCACCACATTATATGGGCCAGATACATGGGATAGTAAATGTATCAGGGTGGCGAGTTCCACTTTTTGAGCAGATTTATAATTTGTATGCACAGTAGTGGTCAATGAAGGACCTGTAATGCCACCCCTTTCTGATGAGGAACCATCAATATAATACACTGGACCATCAGGAATGGGAGAGGAGTGGACAATGGTGGAAATTACAAAAGGTGTCCTTTTCAGAAATTCCTAGGGTTATCCAGCTGGGCAATGATAAGGTATTTCTCCTGAGAAAACTGCTAAAGCTCTCTGAAGGATTCACTGAGTGCTAAAACAGCCTCAATTTCTTTTTTTAGGGTCCAGGTAGTGTTGGAGGACATGTTTAGCTAATCTGGGAGTTTTGTTGTTTTGCTCACTCCCAGCTTAATCTTATTTAAGCCAATGTTCATTCTAATGAGATCTCTCTTCTATGTAAACACTGCTAGAGGGTGTGGCAGTTACAGAAGTCACCTTGATTGAATAACTTCACTGACATCTACTAAGACTTCTATGTTTTCTAGATTGGGCACAGCTCCTCTTTATACCCACTGCACCCAACGTGGGACAGTTAGAATTTACCAGGAGACTACCACCCTGGCTACGCTGAGACTAAAGGTAGACTATAGGAAGGATCATACTAGTTTGCTCTAAGCAGGCGAGTATGACCCTTTCAGTACATGAGAACAAGATACTCAGAATCACACTGGTGCAGATAATAATAAGGACCTTGTGGGTACCATCTAGATTACATGAAGCTCATGAAGTTAAGATGTATTACTTTATATCAGCCCCCTCTCTCTCCAGTGTTTTACATAAGAGATAATCTCGGGGATTAGTCCTTGGTGTAACCTTTGTTTATACCTACAATAGGGTGTGGCACTACACTCTGTTTAGGATTCTTTGTTGGCATGACAACCTCCCGATTGGGTTATTGGTGTATATAAGGGGCTGACTTGACGCCCCTTCACCTTTTCACCTTTTGCCTTTTGGTTCCTCAGCCTTCAGCTTTTGGCTTTGGCCTTTTGCTTTTGGCCTTTGCTCCTTCTTCTGGGTAGGACTCAGCTCGGGTGACATCCTCTCTCTTTGGTGGGAGACTTAGGCTCTTTTGTATGGTCTAAGTTCGGACCAGAGCTAGAGGTTTGTTCATTATATTGGATTGCTGTGGAAGAGCTTTTGTACTACTAAAAGCCATTTTTGGAACTGCACCGGACTCGTGAGTTTTCATCTTTCTCCCGGCGTCCTCGGAGGTAGAAGACAACCTCTGTCCTGACACTGTCGGGGGACCCCCGGCGTTCCCGACAAGGTAGTACAATTACATGGGAATCTTGTCCAAGTAATACTTGGGTTCTTGATCTTCCCTTATAAGGTTGGCTATCATCTCAAGGTAAGGTGTAGCAGTACAATTCTGCTTGTTATATAAGTAAACTCATTCTAATGGTCCAGATAATTGAGCTATAGCAGCAGTTGGAGACTCTGGAGTGTTGAAGACCAATAACCATACCTTTTCTCCAGGATTAAATCCGGAGAGGTTAGATTTTTGAAGCCAGCCAAGAAAAAGTCTAATTCCTTCAGAGCTTTAGGAGTTAGCTGCCCTGGCCTATTTAAAGCAGGATCACCTTCAAGGGTGTGGAACAAGTTACAGAGCTCACATTTAGGAATCCCAAGGCATGGGCGCACCCAGTTGATATCTCCCAGCAGTTTTTGAAAATCATTCAAGGTTTAGAGCCTTTTTTGACTAATGGAAATTTTTTGGGGATGCACTGTAGTGCGGTCAAGGGCATAGCCCAAATATTCATATGGAGGCTGCATCTGGATTTTTTTCCATATCTACTTGTAAACCAGCCTCTAGTAAAACTGTCATTACATCATTATATAAATTCTGGATCTCTCTGGAATTATCACAAGCTAGCAGGATATCATCCATGTAGTGGATGATGTATGCACCCAGGAAATTTAGCAAGAATGGGTGGCAAAACCTCATCAACAAAGTGTTGACACATCATAGGTGAATTAGTCATCCCTTGGGGCAATACTGTCCATTGAAACCTACGTAAAGGGCCTTTATTATTAATAGAAGGGACTGAAAATGCAAACCTTTTCCGATCATCTGGATGGATAGGTATGGTGTAAAAAGCAGTCTTTTAAATCTATGATAATTAGTGGCCAATCTTTAGGAATAGCTGCTGGAGAGGGGGCCCAGGTTGCAGGGCTCCCATGGGGACCATAGTAGAATTTACATTCCTTAAGTCAATCAGCAAATGCCATTTGCGTGATTTTTTCTGTATAACAAAAAACAGGAGAATTCCATTCTGAAAACGTTTCTTCAATATGTCCTAAATTCATCTGTTCTTCCACTAGATTTGTTAGCGCCTCTAACTTCTTGATATTGAGGGGCCACTGTGGTGTCCATATAGGTTTGTCAGACTTCCACTGAATACGGATAGGTGGTGGGCGCTTAACCACAGCAGCCCCAATTAAAAAGGGTTACTCCCTGTATTAGGCTTATTATGGAGAGCTGGAACAGGTGCACAATGGGGAATTGGACGAGGTATGTGAATTATGCCCCCCATTGCTCCAGCATGTCTCGACCCCATAAAGTTAAAGGCATAGAGGCTATATAAGGCTGGACCATGGCTACATTCCCTTCAGGGCCAATACATGGCAGCCATCTCTCACTCTGTTGGAGAAGAGAAGAGGAGATATTGCCTACCCCACTCTGACTATGGGACACTTTCTTTAGGGCCCATTAAGAGGGCCAGTACTTGGTGGAGATTATGGATATGTCTGCCCCTGTATCCAACATGCCTTTTAATTTCCTTTTATAAATTTTGATGGGTATAATCGGCTGCTTGGCCTGAAAATTCTAGTAGTGTACCCAACTAGATAGTTAGCAGGTGGCTGGTGGGCTTGGTTCTGTGTGGCTGTATAACCAACAATGAAGTTGGCAGAAGGGTTGGGACTGTTTAAGCCACCAGTTCTAAAGTGTTCGGACTGACTAGATGGATACTCAAAAAATAATAATAGTTTAGCAAGTGGTTCCCCCTTTTTAAAAGTCCATTTAGTTGGCACAGAGATTGATAGTACTATCTCTCCATGAGATTCAGGATCCAGAAGTCTGAAATGCACCTTAATTCCCTTAAATTTCAGCCAATAGCTCCCTGAATTAAACCCATACTACCTGTGGGAGCAGGTCCTTTTATCCCTGTTTTTAGCATGTAAGGATCTTGGCTGGGTATATTGTGACAGTCTTAGGGCAGAGAATATCGAGACTGCCATTGTCTGATGGGGTAGTCCAGAGAGTATTTATTGACTGTAATTCTGTGGATTCTGATTCGGAGGATACTGGGCAGGTGGAATGAACGAGAGTGCCCCTGGATTCAGCTGTGCCTGGGGCTGGCCCCACCCAGTTTCCCGCATTTGGGGGAGGCATAGATGTTATTTGAGCCTGCGGAGCTTGTGGAACCTGGGAGGGGGTCCATGTAACATTTCCCATAAAGGGATTATTAGGATGTTGCCTTGTATT
>JAJIBD010032242.1:0-16511 GCA_021461705.1 Cryptotis parvus
AAAAACATTATAACTCTGCAGTTTAAGGCACCAACATACAAATTTTAGGGAGTCAAATAGTCAATTCCTATCTGAACAATATATTCAGTTTCTATCTGAACACTAAAGAAGCAGATTAAATCACTTGGAATATAGATTAATGGTAATCTCTACTTTCCTCCTGTGAGCTATTTTCTCACTTGGTGGCTTAGGTCTGTGGGTAGGTTTGGAGGGTTGTGTAAACTTTGATCACTGTTCTAGGGGCCAGGCAAGAGATTTCACCAAACTCTCAGTGATTCATAACCAAAAGGTTGAAGTCACAAAGCTAAAAGTAAGAAGTTAATCTATTAGTTAGTCTTACTCAGAGAGAATTACAAAAAGAAAAAGTGGCTGGGAGAGATAGTACCAGAGATAAGGTATTTGCCTTGCAGGTGACCAACCACAGTTCAATCCCCAGTACCACAAAGGGTCAACTGAGACTAGACAGGAGCACAGAGCCAGCAGTAAGCCTTGAACATAGTTGGCAATGGCCCAATTTCCCAACCTTAACCCCTCCCCCTGTCCCAAAGCTGACAATAAAGGAAAGAGGTTTCAGATTCTTTCGACTTGGAAATGATGCAAAAATACTTCCTTCCAGGACCCAACTCATGAGTTAAACTCATGAAAGAGGGCATTGCTGGGGGTATGGGTGGGGGAGAAGGGACAGATAAAGACTAGTTTTTTAAAAAATATTTTTATTATACCACTGTGAGATATACAATTATAAAGGTGTTCATAACTGGTTCATGGTAATACAGTGTTCTAGCACCCACCCTCCACCAGTGCCCCATTCCCTTCACCAATGTCCCCACATACCTCCCACCCACCCCCAACCTGCCTCCTATAGCAGGCACCTTTCCTCTCTCTTTCTGCTCTCTCTCTGTCTCTGTCTCTCTCTCTCTCTTCTTTTACACATTGTGGCTTGCCCCTACAGACCTTTAGGGTTTATCATGTGAGTCTCTTTGTGTATATTCAATGATGAGTTCTAGTCTAACATTACCATTTCCCACACTTAGTAAAACACTGGTGTATATTTATATCCCATTAATGAATGCAGTCATTCTATATCTGTCCTTTTCCTTCTGACTAATTTCGCTCAGCATGATAGTCTCCATATCCATCCATTTGCAGGTAAATTTCATGATTTTGTCTTTTCTGATAGTTGAATAATATTCCATTGTGTAGATGTACCACAGTTTCTTTAGCCAGTCCTCTATTCTCAGGCACTTAGGTTGTTTCCAGATTCTGGCTATTGTGAATAGCGCTGTGATGAAGAAAGAAGTACAGATAATGTTTCTGTTATGTGTGTTTTGGGTCTCCAGGGTATATTCCCAGGATTGGTATTCCTGGATCAAATGGGAGATCAATATCTAGTTGTCAGAGGAACGCCCATATTGTTTTCCAAAAGGGCTGGACCAGTTTTCACTCCCACCAACAGTGGATGAGAGTCCCTTTTTTCCCTGCATCCATGCCAGTACTGGTTGTTCTTGCTTTTTTGGATGTGAGCCAGTCTCTGTGGGGTGAGATGGTACCTCATTGTTGTTTTGATTTGCATCTCCCTGATGATAAATGAAGAAGAGTACTTTTTCATATGCCTTTTGGTCATTCGAATTTCTTCTTTTTTGGAAGCTTCTGTTCATGTCTTCTCCCCATTTTTTGATGGGGTTGGCTGTTTTCTTCTTGTAAAGTTCTACCAGTGCCTGATATATCCTAGATATTAACCCCCTTATAGATGGGTGTTGGGTGAATATTCTTTCCCCACTCTGTGGATTGTCTTTGTATCTTGGTCACTCTGTCTTTTGAGGTGCAGGAGCTTTTTAGTTTTATATAATCCCATTTGTTTATCGTTGCTTCCATTTTCTTTGTCAGTGATGGCTTGTCTTTGAAGATGTCTTAGTTTTGCTGTTGTAGAGCATTTTCCCTATGTTTTCTTCTATGTGTCTTATAGATTCATGTCTGATGTTGAGATCTATAATCCATTTTGATCTGACTTTTGCGCATGGCATTAGATGTGAGGTCTAAGTTCATTTTTTCACATGTAGCTGCCCAGTTTTCCCAGCACCATTTGTTGAAGAGGCTTTCTTTATACGCTCAACTTAATATTTTTTGTTACTTTATTGACAATTAAGTGATTGTATATTTGAGAGTGTGTTTCAGGATATTCATTTCTATTCCATAGGTCTACTGGTCTGTCTCTATACCAATACCACACTGTTTTAATTATGACTGCTTTGTAGTAGAGTTTGAGATTGGGGAAAGTGATACCTCCCATCTTGTTTTTTCCTAAGGATTGCTTTAGCTATTTGTGGGGGTTTATTATTCCATACAAATTTCAGGAGTGTCTGATCAATTTCTTTGAAGAACATCATGGGTATCTTGGCAGGGACCACATTGAATCTATATAAAGCCCTAGGATTATTACCATTTTGATAATGTTAATTCTTCCAGTCCATGAGCAGGGAATGTGTCTCCATTTGCTCAGGTCCCTTTTATTTCTTGAAGTAACATTTTGTAGTTTTCTTTGTAGTGATCCTTTACATGTTTGTTCAAACTGATTCCTAGGTATTTGATTTTCTGTGGTGCAACTGTGAATGGGATCGTTTCTTTAATATCCCTTTCTTCTCTTTTGTTATTTGCATATAGGAAGGTCATTGAATTTTGGGTATTGATTTTGTACCCTGCGCCACTATACTATAGGAATCTCTATTTCTAGGAGCTTCTTGGTAGAGAGTTTAGGGTTTTCTAGGTATAATATCATGTCATCTGCAAATAGTGACAGCTTGACTTCTTCCTTTCCTATCTGGATGCCATTAATGCCTTTTTCTTCCCTGATTGCTATGTACAGAAGAACGAACATTGAGATGAATCCAAGAAGAGACGACATAAGAATCATCGGAGTCCCAGAGGGTCAGGAAAGCAACCCCAAAGAAATAAGAACAGTTAAAAAATCCTTGCTGAAAAGTTCTCAGAGTTAAAGAATGAAGGCATCCAGATCCAAGAAGCCCAAAGTGTACCAGCAAGAAGAGACTCCAAAAGAAAGACTCCAAGATGTATCCTAGCCAAAATAATGGATGCCATAAATAGGGAAGATAAAGACTAGTTTTATGGTTTATTTTTTTTTTTGTTTTTTTTTTTTTTTTGGTCACACCCGGCGATGCTCAGGTGTTACTCCTGGCTCTGCACTCAGGGAATTACTCCTGGCGGTGCTCAGGGGATGATATGGGGCGCCGGGGATCAAGCCCAGGCCGGCACAGGCCAGCTGCGTGCAAGGCAAACCCCTACCCTCTGGGCTATCGCTCTGGCCCCAAGACTAGTTTTATGATCTTCAGCTTTGTCATTGCTAGACTGTATTTATTTTGGTGGGAGGTTCTTATATATACTTACATACTAATATTTTATATTTCTATGCCCACTACCAGAGGGCCCCTCCCTTCTATATCCTGATTCCTTCCACGCACCTATGCCCCTCCGCATCCTCAGATCACAGTTCAGTTGACTGTGCATCATAAACTGGTGTTTTATGGGGCTGAAAATTTTTAATTTTCAGTTTGGGGGACCATACCTGGTGATGCTCCATGGTTATTTCAACATCTGTACACAGGGACCATATGTGCTGCCAAAGATTGGACCAGGGCAATGGAACCAGACCCTCATGCAAGGCCTTAACCCCTGTACTATCTCTTGGGTCCAACTAAAATTTGTGAAAGGTGCTTTTAGCTTTTTATAGCAGTAGGGGCTGTACTGTCTGACACTTGCATGTTGAAGCCCCATAATCCCCAAACTGTCTACCCTTCACACTTGCCACCCAGATGGGATCCGCAGGGAATGATTCTGCTTTGTTCTAGGCAGGGTGAAAGGAAGGTTTTAACTCCCACATGATGCAGATATATTTTTAGTGGCTGCCTACCGTGTCATGGAAAGGTTTCTAGAACAGGACCTGGCTCTGAGACACCTTTATTGCCTTATTTGGTCAGAGTAATTCTCTCTCCAAATCCTACGGAATGCAAGTATATTCTGGCAAAGGGAGTTCGGAGTCTCCTTTTGTCTGCAGGTCTAAGGACAGCAAGTTCTCACATAGCCAGGTGGGTAAAAGCTGGAGCTCGGGTGCCTTCAGAACCCTTGAGGCCAAACGGAGAGGTGGGCAGGCAATGGGATGTCTAAGGACTGCCCTGGAGTTGAGCCACAGCAAGCAATGATCATGGGCTATTTCTGTCTCTGTCTCTTTGCTCAGGAATGAACCCTGGAGGTTCTTGGGAGACCAGATGCAGTACCAAGGATCGAACTGTAATGGTTCTGATGCAAGAAAAATCCTTAACCCCTGACTATCTTTCTAACCCCTAAAAATTATTTATATATTTATTTGTTGTCATGGGGATTGGAACATACCTGACTGTGCTCAGGGCTTTCTCCTCACTCTGTGCTCAGAGATCACTCCTGGCATGTTCAGTAGACAATCTGTGGTAGTGGCCACATACCAGTTCAGTGCTGGAAGTCCTTGTCCTATCTGTCTGGCTCAGCCTCACAATTCTTTTTTTTTATTTTTACAATTACAAAGATATACAATTAAAAAAGTTCATACTTGGGTTTTGGTCATACAGTGTTCCAGCACCCATCCTGCCACCAGTGCCCATCTCCTACCAACGTCCCTGTTCCCTCCCCCTCCCCCCAGCCCTCCTCCATGGCAGGTTCGTTATTTCTTTCCATTTCTCTCTCTTTCTCTTTTCCTTCCCCCCAGACTATGGATTACAGAACATACATTAAAGGGTTGTCATGTGTATCTTTTTGCCTCTATTTAATGCTCAGTTCTAGGTTGGCATTAGTACCCTCGACAATTGTTAGCACACTGTTCCATTTTTCTGTCTTACCTAGCATCTGACTCCCACACGTTTGTGATAATCTCCACCTTTGACAAGACCTCCTGATATATGTTTTTACTTGACCTTGGATATTGGTATCATAATATGTACATATATATTTATGTTATGCAGATAAATGCAGTCATTCTGTATCTGTCTCTCTCCTTCTGGCTAATTTCGCTCGGCACAATCTTCTCCATGTCCATCCATTTATAGGCAAATTTTATAACTTCATTTTTCCTAACAGCTGCATAGTATTCCATTGTGTAGATGTACCAAAGCTTTTTATCCAGTCATCGATTTTCGGGCACCTCGGGTTGCTTCCAGATTTTGGCTATTGTGAATAATGCTGCTATGAACATAAAAGTAGGGATGGTGTTTCTGCTGCGTTTTTTGGTTTCCCAGAGTAGATTCCCAGGAGGGTATGGCTGGGTCAAATGGGAGTTCAATTTCTAGTCTTTGGAGGAAAGTCCATATTGTTTTCCAGAAAGGCTGTACCAGCCGGCATTCCCACCAACAATGGATGAGTGCCCCCTTTCCCCACATATCCACGCCAGCACTTGTTGTTGTTGCTCTTTTGGATATGTGCCAGCCTCTGAGCCTCACAATTCTTAATCTTGGTTGCATTAACAGTCCCGACCAACCTAAAAACACAGTAGAAAATAGTGACTCTGAGATTCTTCCCTCTTGGCCTCCACTTACGATTTCTAAGATTCAGTCTGGGTGCAGACTGAACTATTTAAAATCTTCCCAGTTAGAGCCAGAGAGATGGCTCAATAGACTGAGCAAAGGCTTGTGTGTAGGAGACCTGGGTTTGACCTTGGCACCACTGAGCCCCAAGCACTTCAAGTGGCCCTCAAACAGAACCCAGGGTAGCCACCAAATACTTCTGGATATGGCCACTAAACAAACAAACAAAAGCTCCTCTGGTTTGGTCTACAAGGCGAAGATCCCTGTGAAAGAAAACCTAGGGACTCAGAGCTTCTGTTGCAGGTCAGGGTGGAGACCCAGGAACTTCTATTGAAACGACTTGCTCAAAACAGGTGGGACTGGGAGTTCTCTTGGGGAGACAATGGGCTGGCCTATATCTACATGGTACAAAAATGACATGAATTTTATTGTGTCAATTCAGGAAAAGCAGATCAATCTGATTACAATGTTATGTAAACAACTGGTTGATCAGTGGATTTCTCCTGTTCAAGCAATTATCTTTATATCCCCTTGAAAGGGCTGTAATGCCTGTTAGTGTTGGAGTTCTGAGAGCATGACACATCCACACACACCCATCACAATACCTGATATGCCAGAGATAGCTAAATAGTAAGTGGGTGAGACTGGGTCACCTGAAATCTTGAAGTTTTCCTTGGGCCCCAGCTAACCTAAAGGAATGGAAATATCTGGAAGGGTGCCCAGGCATTAAACTTCAGTCCTGTGGATGAATGAGTCATTTTTCTACCATCCTTGTTCTCTTTAATAGGGAGGATAGCATCTCTGCTAGTCTAGCAAATGGGATCATCCATTAGCCTCCCTCATATATTTTCCTTCTAAACTCAGCTTCTAAATAAACACTCTGGTCCCATCCTGGAGCTCCAGTATTTGGAAATTACTGCTCTCAGATTAATATACTCTACAGGAGCCAACATAAAATGATCAGGATTTGGCTGAGAGAGGCTCTGAAAGCCTGGGAACATTGGTGCAACTTCTCAAAAAGCAGCAGCTGATACCGTTGGTTATATCAGTAGCTGCTCAGTCACTGAGAAGAGGCGGCTCAGAACTTCTGCGGTCAGTGGTGGTCCTAGGATTGTATAAGCCATAGGTATCCTTTGAGATGGGCAGTGCTGGAGGCTCACAGTTCACATGCAGGCCTTCCCTCTGCAGGCAATGTCCTGTGGACAATGACTTCAGGGCTTGGCTTCACTAGATATGTACATCAAGACCCTCCTGGGTTATTAACTCACGTATATGTTCAGACACTAGCTCATCCTACCACGTTCAAGGCTTCCTAAAGCCTTTGATTTTATTTTTTTTTGGTGTTTGTAACAATACCTGGCAGTGCTCAGGATATATTCCTGGTCACCCTCAGCCCTTTTCACAGCCAAGCACATAGCGTCACACCAGGCCTATTTCTGGCCACTTCATCCCTATTAGCTACCAGACTTGAAGTCACCTTGTTCATGCCTAAACCAGCTCTACACTCCCCTGTGCCCCGTGCTTGACTGTCCCAATCCTCTGAGGCTGCTTTTTGGTCCTATTATAAGAAAACTCAGTCTTAGCTCACCATAGCTTGCAGTTTGCTCTGGTGTGGCCTTCTAGTCTTAGTAAAGTAACTTCTAGGCTTCTCTCTGAGCCCCTGTTCCCATCCGTGTTCCTGCCTGCCACTCCCAGAGTCAGGGGCCCCACAGGATATGCTTGGGTTTAGCTGAGTCCTGTTGCCTCCTAGTCTACATGACATCTGGGGGAAGGGAGATTTTCTAGAAAAAAAAAAGGAAGGGACAAGAATCTCAGATAGCTAGGAAATATCTCATGCCAGTGAGATAGGCATACATCACAGAGAACAAGAACAGCCAGTGTTTGCATGGATGTTGGGGGCAAAGAGCGTCATTCACTGCTAGTAAGAATGTTGCCTTATTGCCAGTTCAACCCTTTTGTATAACATTATGGACACCTCTAAAAGACTAAGATTTGGCTTTCCGTATGATCCAGTAATTTCGTGTCTTGGCACCAACCCCAGGACCCCAAAACTCCATTCAGAAAAGACATTTGCACTCCTATAGCCATTGCAGCACTCACTAGTCTCAACAGCCCAAAGCTGGGAAACAACCCAAGTCTCTAAGACATGACCAGTGGGAAAGAAAGCGGGTATAGTCACACAATGAGATACATGTGTGTGCATTCCAGATAAGATGAAATCATACAGCGTGTCACTACATGGATGGAGCCAAGAGTTATCATGGCAGTTTTGTGAATCACAGTGACTATAATAAAATAATAAGGATCTCAGGGAAGAGGGAGAGAATAGCTGGAGGACTGAGGGCAGGTCAGCGGGAGGCTGACACCATGGGGCTTAGACAGATGCTGGGAACCAACTGAAGAAGTCACCATGAGTGGCCATCTCCAGTGAGAACAGGTGAGCCTGGAGGAGTGCGGGACTTCAGCACCAGTTTGAGAACTTCCCAGGGCCTTTCTACTCCATGCCCTGGGAGCTGGTTAACCCCAGACCCTGTTGAAGTTTGGGATAATCTCCAGGCTGTTGTGCCAGTCCTGGTCTATATTTGGTGTGATTCTCAAGATTCCTTTTCCTACTCTAGGCAGACTTCCTGGGGGTTGCTGCCTGTTAGGCCCTCTGTAAGTCACTCAGATAAGGTGGCACCAGCACAGGGGACTGGAGGAAGCAGTCCCCACAGATGAGGGGAAGGTCTTTCCAGGAAAGTCTATAGTGAAGGCTAGGCCCTGGGGCGAGATAAGGAACTAGGCACCAGTGAAATCTAATGCTCTGACAAATGAGCTAAGACATGAGGCAGCGAGGTGGTACTGCAGAGGGGTCTCATGGGGCAGGGAAAGCGGGGTTCTACATGGACTGAAATGAACAAGATCACACATCTCTAAAGCCCATAAGTGTGCAAATCTACATAGCAAAGATATAGGAAATCAGCAAAGCTTCAAGTCAAAAGAAGCAGGCTGGGGATCAGAGAGATAATATAGCACTTAGGGCACTTATCTTGCACAGCTGACCCAGATTCGATCCTTGGCACCCCATGAGCCCTGAGCTCTCACAGAAGTGATCCTGAGAACAGAACCATGAATTAGTGCTGAACACCACTGAATGTGACCCAAAACAAAATGAAAAAGAGCAAAGGAGGAGCGGGCTGTGACCCAGTACTGGCACCATCTTTGTGACAAAGCTGAATGCCAAGGTTGCCTCCATCTGCAGCTGAGTCCTTCCCAGAAACAGCCCCATGCCTAGGAAGGGCCAAGAGTTCATGCCCTCCTGACCCCTGCCCTAAGTGACCACATATGAAAAGTCAGTGGGAAAGAATCCATCTTACCCCTGGCTCACAGGTAGCCAAGAAGAAAACCAAAATACTCTAGTTAATAAAGTGTCTCTGGCATGCATTTTGTGGGAAGATAAAACCAGATGAAGGGGAATAGGCCATTTACAACTGATTTATTTGATTTTTTTCAGGGGTAGCACACCAAAGGAGCTCAGGAGGCTTGGAGGCTATACCAACCAGGCAATGCAGTGCTGGGTGCCCCCAGAGCCTCATCAAGCAGTGCTCAGGGCACCACGAGGTGCTGAGGATGGAACTCAGGAGCTCACACATGCCAGGCATGGGCTGCATGGGCTATGCCACTTGAGCTCTGTCTCAGCCCTGGCGCTGCTAGATTTAGCTGGAGGGACAGAGGCTCCTAAAGGAGGATCTCAACCACCTCCTCTGACCTCATCTCTGTCCTGCCACTCACCACACGTCGCCTGGTGCTGTAGGCTGGGGCTGTGACTTCGTTCAGTGACAGGAATTCTCTTGATTTCATAGGACACACATACATCCTGGGGAGTACAAAAATTGCTCAATCCACTCTGCCCTGGAAGGCCCAGTGACTTAACTCCCCACAGCGTCATCTGATTCATAAACCCAGGACCTTGTTATAGCTAAGATTCCAGAAATCCATGGTTTCTATCATGTCTTATTATACATACAAGTGGGCTTGTTACACAGCCAAAGTAATCTTTGTGTGAGCCTCTGTACAGTATATAGTTAGCAATGTTAATGACAGTTGGGGGCTAAGGGTGTAACTAAAGTGGCGGAGCACCTACCTTACATGTATGAGGCCCTGGGGTGGACATGGACAAGGGTCCATGGACCTCTGGGTGAGCTTCTACCCAACAGGGGAAGGGGGATAGAATCAATACTTGTTTTTGAAAATTGAGGAATTTCCAAAGCAAAATAATAAAAATTGTGTATACACACACACACATACACACACACACACACACACAACAACTCAAAAAATTAGAAACAAAAAAATAGACTCTAAATGCCTTGGAAATGTCTAATATAGATATAATTAACCACCCCTACCCCTGGAACTGGGCGATTGATCTATGTCCCCAATAGGAAAAAGTGGAGAGAGGGCATGAAATTCTAACCAACAACACTAAGTATAAATGATTGACAATATCTAGCCCTTTGGGATTCTAAGAACTGCAGATTAAAATAATGAGGAAGAACCAGAAGTACATATAGTGGCCAGCAAGGCCTAGATGGTGAAACAGCTGCCCTCCAGCACAGGAATATAAATGGGGGTGACCTTTCTGGAAAGTAATTTAGAAGGAGGAAAGTTGCAAACAGGCTAGCCCTTACTACAGAGATTTGACTCTCAGGGATTCTTAAGCAATATGTGGACAAGTTCATATAACATAGGTTCAAGATTCCAGGAAAAAAACACCTAAAGTCTAGGAAAAGCACTGTAGAAAATTGGTTAAATAATTTGTGTCACATGTAGAACACGGAATAGTTTTTTAACTGACAAAAATATGTAAAGCAGCATTTAGTAACATGAGAAAGAAATTCACCATATTCTAAGCAAAAAAAAACTACACTACAAAAGCATGCAGCAAAAGATACAGGCTTTTAGAGATTATTTGTGCTTTCCATTATAAGCATAAAAATGGATGTATACTATGTATAATAAATGTGCCATTTGATATCTTTAGAATGTAAGATTAGTTTGAGTTTTACCTTTTCCATCTTAGTATATTAGCTACATTTTAAATAATGAACATTTATGATTTTTTTAATTAGAGGACAGTAATACTAAAATGCTTTGAAAAATAGGATGAACTCTTTGCTCGAGTGGAACTCATCAGGAAGGAGACCTATTATGTGCCCAGTAAAGCCAAACCATGGTGCCATCTGCAGACAGGACTTCACTCCAGCCATCATGGAAGAGAACAGCTCCCCTAGTCTTAAGATGCTTCAAGAAAGAGGCTCACATTTTCCTTGACCAATCCATACCAGGATTTATGAAATCCTTCTGATAAAGAAATGGTCCCTTCTAACTAATCTGAAACACCTGTGCTATGATTTAAGTCATTGCTTTTCCAACTCGCAGTGAAAAAGAGGAAATGGTGACTGCATTTGTCCTAATCAAGAATAAGTATTTTCCAGAATATCTAAAATTTTTTACATTCTGTGAGTCAAACATGTGCCCATGCATGCATGATTGTGCACACTCACAAATACCCATATTTCAGGACACTCTAAAACTGGCTTTATCACCACAGCAAATGTTAAATTCTGGATGACTGCAGTGCAATTTATAAAGCCCTACGTAGGCTACTCAGAAGTACAGACTTTTAGCCTAGAGCTGTTTGTCTTTTTTAGCATTGTGGGCTGTCAGAGGCATAACCTTGAGCAGAATGAGAACTGGAGATGTTGCAGGAAGCATTTTCTGACTGTGGTGGTTGATAAGGAAGTGGATCCCCCTTGCACCTTGAGAAAAGGAAAGAGAAAAAACAGTTTGTTAATGTAAACAACTGCATGAGTGATGATGCATCATGACAAGAGTTTTTAAGCTCTGTTCTCAAATTCTTCATTTATCTAACCTTCTTCCTGCTGTTCCATCCTTCCATCCTCTCCTGCCAATCTAGTTGTCTTCACTGAGATCTAACAAAGATCATCGTTTCCTATGCATCAGACAGGCAGTTGTTTGAAGAATGGAGTTCACCAAGTTCTCACAACCACCCTGTTGGTATGCACTATTGTTTCTGTTAAAGTGGCTCCATTCAAACCCTCTCTCCTCTACTTGCTAGGCATGTACAGACTATTAGATGTAGTCACTGGGAATAGGAGGGTGTGCCTCAGTCCTCAACAGGGTTATGCAGGTACAGGGGGTGGGGTGGAGGAGGATATGTGTGGGAATCGACTATGACTTAGGGACTAAGAGAACTAAGGGTGGAGGACCAGACAGGACTCAGCTAAGAAGGTAGCAGCATTGCTTGTTCTATCTACAGTCCAGGCATGAGCTTGGACTGCCTGCACTCAGAGTAGATTGCCCATTACCAGGTCTGATCTATGAGCTGAGATCTTTGCTCTCAAGCTGCAACAGTCGGCTTTGCTCTGGGATCAGTCAGTCCTGAAACAATGACCCTAAGAAGCTGGTGTACAAATAGCCCAGCTACCTCAGCCCACAATGGAATATTATGAGGTCATAATGTAGGTGTGTGTGTGTGTGTGTTTGTGTGTGAGCACTTGGACTACTTGGGATTAAACTTGTGCCATTAGAATAACTGATTTGTAAAGCCTCTTTGATCAACCACCTTCCTGACTCCTGGATTCCAACTCCTCACAGACCTAGGTTACAATGTGGCTCCCCACCTATTCTTTCTCTCTGATATTTGACCACCATTGCTTTCTGTGTGAGTTTTTGTTAATCAGCCCCCCAAAAATGGTTATTCTAGCGGCTGGGAAGCTGGAACTCGGCTCACCCCAGGCCCAGCTGACCATGGGGCCCCAGGAGGGACAGATGGGTTTTAGGAGTGGGCCCATCACCTCTGGGGGTCCGGAAGCAGCGGATGAGACTTGCCCACCACACTAGCCACCACCTTCGCTGTCCTGACGCTGGGATACTACCTCACGACCAGATTAACAGAGCAAAACCAGTTTGAGCCCAGGTCGCGGCTGCAGTGGCTGCACAGTCCAGTAAAATAGTGGAAACAGTAATGTCCTTTAATGCTGCATTCCACAATGTGCAGGAAAGTTTGGCGGGAGGAGAGATAGAGGAGAGAAATGACCTACAGAGCCGCCAAGTGGTTGAGGTGTGGGAGGGGAGGAGAGGTGGGGACATTGGTGATGGGAGATGGGTTTGGGTGGAGGGATGGGTGTTGGAACACTGTAGAACCAAAACTCTACATGAGCATCTTTCAATTGTATGTCTAAAATGGTGTAATAAAATTTGGGGGAAAAATTTTTAAAAAGTACTGTATAGAGAGAAGAGGTGGCAAAGTGCGTGCCTCGAGGCAGGCTGGGGGAGGGAGGAGGGAATCAGGGGACATTGGTGGTGGGAAATGTGCACTGGTGGAGGGACAGGTGCTGGAACACTGTATGACTGATACCTAATCATGAACAGCTTTTGTAATTATGTATCTCATGGTGTTGTAATAAAATTTAAAAAAAAAGAAAAAAAAATGGTTATTCATCCAGGTAAAAGGTGTAACTTATCTATATTAGTCACTGTTCCTTCTACCTCAAGCAAAAATAAAACAATTTTTCCCCTCCTTTCTAGCCATGCTTCTCTCCTCAATCACCCTGACTGGATATTTGCTTTGTTTTGTTCTGTCGTTTCCCCCCTAGCAGTTCTTATGGGATCAGATGCAATGTCAGGGATTGGCTTATTTATCTTGTCCCAGACTCCTGGATATTTTAAACCCAAAGACCTATGTCTGGCTCTTTCCCAATTAAGGACCAGGAAAATGAGCAGTATATTTAATCCACATTAAAGACCTCATAACCAACGTAGAGTCTCAGAGTTCAAGTTCTGTTTCAAGAAATAATTACATATAATTTTCAAGAATGAGTTTTCTCAAATTATTTCACCTACTTGCTAATTTAGAAATGGTAATTCCTCCTGAGCTGGAGCACTTTAATGACGGCACATTTCCATCAACTTTCATAACTGCAGTTGAGACTTGAGTCAGGATAAAATAAGTAGCTTGCTCTAGCATGAACCCCCACCTTCCCAGGACCTGACACAACGAATCTGTATTTCTTGTTTGTTCTTTGACTCAACTGGAAGAACTTCGCCATGCTTGCCTCTCCTCAGAAATCACCCTGACTGGATTCATCATCATCTGCAATATACTGCCGCTCTGGTTCTCTCATACTCCATTCCACAGTTGAAATTCGTAACCAAATAACAGGGGATTCCTCCTCACAGTTCCTAGTGAGGGTCAGGAAGTTGATCCTGTCAAGTACCCAAAACGCAGGTGGACAGGGAATGGTTGCTATGTTGAAGTAATGACACCACTCTATTATTCTATACCTGTTTTATTATGGCATACATGAAAAATGGCCAGATTAACGACTTTCTTCAAATCATCCCAGAATCAGGGAAAAACAAGACTTAATTAAGACTTAAAAATTAAAACATTTAAAAGAAGTAACACCCACGCCCGAAAGGTGCCAAGGGATCCATCCCTTTCTTCTGTCTTTCACAAACTCAGCCATTCCTAAATGACCTGAGTGATCATACCCACTGCAATCTCAAGGTCAAAAACTACACATCAAAGAAATAGATTTCTGGAAGAGTGTATGTGGCTGTTCTCAAAGGCAGCCATTGGTATAAGAGAGTGGCTCTTTTTTCTCACGCTGACTCTCTTGTTCCCGGAAGGAGGTAAGTTCTACAACAAGGGATTTTTTATATCCCGCGAATAAATGCAGTCATTCTATATCTATCCATATTCCCTCTAGCATTTCACTATTTGAGTCCTCTTCACGTTCGTCCATTTATGAAGCAAATCTCATTTTGTATATCCATAACAGCTGCATAGTAATCTCATTATGGAGATATACCACAGTTTTCTATACCCAGCCATCTGTGTTTGGATACACAGTTATTTCAGATTCTAGCTATTGTGAATAGTGCTGCTATGTTGCAGTATAGATGGTGTTTCTACTTGTTTCTGCTGTGTGTTTTGGCCTCCCAAGGAGTATATTCCCAGGAGTAGGTATGGGTGGGTCAAGTGGGAGCTCAATTTCCAGTTTTTGGAGGAATGTCATATGGTTTCCATGGATGTACGCAGTCATCATTTCCACCAACAATGTGAGGAGTCCCTCTCTCTCCGCATTCACGCTGACACTTTCTCTCAGCATCCATCAGCACTCTTTTGGTATATGTGTTGGTCTCTGGTGTGAGATGATATCTACTGATGTTTTGATTTGCATCTCTCTGATGATTAGTGATGATGAGCGTTTTTCATGTGCCTTTTGGCCATTCAAAGTTCTTCCCTTTAAAGTTTCTGTTCATTTCTTCTCCCATTTTTGATGGGGTTGGCTTTTCTTCTTGTAAGTGAAACCAGTGACATATCCTGTATATTAACCCCTTATCAGATGGGTCCCATTGGGTGAATATGCTTTGCCATTCTCTGGACTGGGTTTGGTTTGTATCTTGGTCACCATTTCTTTTGAGGTGAGAAGAAGCTTTTAAATGTAGTCCCATATGTTTATCTTGGCTTCCAATTGCTTTGTTAGTGGTGTTTCATCTTTGAAGATACCTTTATCTTCAATGTTATGGCTTCAATGATTTTCCTAATTGGTGTACTTACTGATTCAGGTCTGATATTGAGATCTTTAATCCATTTTGATCTGAATTTTGTGCATGGTATTAGACACAGGTCCAAATTCTTTTTTACACGTAGCCGCAGTTTACCTAGCACCACTTGTTGAAGAGACTTTCCTAGCGCTTTTTGTACTCTTTGCTCCTTTATCAAAAATTAAAGATCAAGTATTTGAGGATGGGTGTCGGAATACTCAACTCTATTCCATTGGTCACCGTCTATTTTATACTCAATACCATGCTGTTTTAATTACTACCACTTTGTAGTACAGTTTGAAGTTAGGAAAAGATGGTGCCTCCCATCTTCTTTCCCAGGACTGCGTGAGTATCGCGGAAGTTTTATTCCATACAAATTTCAAGTGTTTGGTCAATTTCTTTTGAAAGAATGTCATGGTATCCTTAAAGGATGGCATTGAATATGTTTATTTAAAGCTCTAGGGAGTATTACCATTTTGACAGTGTATTCTCCCAATCCATAATTTCATGGAATGTGTTTCCATTCCTCATGTCCTCTTATTTCTTAAGCAGCATTTTGTAGTTTCTTTAATACAGGTTCTTCCTTATTTTTAATAGAAGCTGATTCCAAGGTATTTGATTATCAGTGGCACAGTTGTAGAATGAGATCATTTTCTTCATATCCACTTTCCTGTCTTTTGTTATTTCACTTGCTTATCACTGTCTTCCGTTCATCATTGATTTGCTCGAGCGGGCACCAGTAACATCTCATATGACCTGTCTCATGCAAGTAGAGCCACAAGGAGCATCACAGCTCAAGACATGAAGAGCCTCAAACGCCATTCCATCAGATCGGTGAGAATGAAGTCTCTATGGTGTTACTGGTATTTGGCATATCAAATATGACGCGGGTAGCTTACCAGGCTCTGTTGTGTGGGTATACTCTTGCTTGAGTCATCTCAAAATCCAGCATTTATTGACGACCATGCGGCTGCGACCGCCTGAGGCAAACTGTGATAGGTTGGTCTGCTGGGTGGATTGCTGACGAAGTCGAGAATGTGGAAAATGGAGGCCCTCATGGAGTGGCGGGTCGTCTCCTTTTGTTATTTGCATATAGAAAAGCCATTGAAATTCGAGTATTGATTTTTGTACACTGCCACCTTACTATAGTTATCTATAGTTATCTATTATTTCTAGGAGCTTTTTGGTAGAGTTTAGGTTTTCTAGGTTATAATGTCGTGTCATCTGCAAATAGTAATATCTTGCCTTCTTCCTGCCTACCTGGATGCCCTTACTATCCTTTTCTTCTCTGATTGCTATGGCAAAATACTTCCAGTACTATATTGAATA